>JASAND010023564.1:0-10623 GCA_030248195.1 Trissonchulus latispiculum | reverse complement strand
TTTTGCTGTAAAGCAAAAGATGTACAGTAGGAACCCCCTTGGTTGATGAGTGTGGTCCTGGCGGAGGGTGGGAATTAAAGAGCAACTTGGAGAGTTTTCTTTAAGATGGGATCCAATTGGGTGGTGGACTGGGTCCTTCACATGGATGTACAACTGGCACGTCATCGCCCTCTTGTTGGTTCTTCCTACAAACCTCTTCCTCATTGGATTCAGTCTAAGAAAGCGTTGAGTAAATGTGCATTTGAACAACGATAACAAATGCTTTCTTTGGAGTGTGCTTTCCACACTGTATCACAAGAAGATCATCCCTACCGTGTATCGAAATATGAGGCATTTGAAAACGAGCATGCTTTTCCTGGGCTTGATATGCCTATGAAGGTGAAGGATGTATACAAGTTCGAAAACATCAATGGCATCAGTATCAATGTATTTGGAGTAGAGAAAAATCATTTCTTCCTCTGTATTTGTCTAAGAACAATTGTGAAAAGCACATCCCGTCTGCTACTACACGATGGTCATTATTCATGGATTAAGGACTTGGATAGACCACTGGAGGTGATCAGCGTGGAGGACATAAAAAGAAGTATTTTTGTCGCAGATGCCTACAACCTTGCTATTCAGAAGACAAACTGAAGAAGCACTTGGAGAGATGTATATTAGATAAAGCAAGCAAGGTAGTCATACCAGCAGATGATACCTTGAAGTTTAGCGCCTTTCATCGTCGACTTAGAGATCCGATTGCTGTATACGCTGACTTTGAGTATCTCACAGAAAAACATGATACTTGCCAGCCAAATGCATCGAAGTCATCCTCAACAGCTTATCAACGTCATACCCTTGTGGGTTTGGACTGGTTATCATCAAACAGTGTTGTGGAGAGTCAACGAACAATATTCGAAGACCCATCAATCTACCGAGGAGCAACTATGTAACCAGATTCCTTGATGAAATCATTGGCATTGCTGAGAATCATGAAGGCACTGTAATAATAGATCACTGCTCCTCTTTCTCTAACTGAACAGGAGGAACATAGCTTTCCCCATACCAAGGACTGTCATCTTTGTGGAAAGCAGCTTCTTGAAGACAGGGTTCGTGATCATTGTCATCTCTGTGTGTTCCTACAGAGTGCTGCTGTAACGTCTGCAACCAGCAACATCGTTTAATAGAGACGTTACAGTTGTGTTCACAACCTCAGACGGTACGATGGGCATCTAATTATGCAGGAAATTGGAAAGATATCTAAGTCAAGAAAGCTAAAAATGAATGCTGTGGCAAAAGGAATGGAGGACTATCTCAGCTTTTCTTTGAAAAGGACGCTCGCAAAGGAAGGAGATGATAGCGACGATGAGACAGAGGAAGAAAGATTGATTGGTGGATATGGTCGGGAGTCTGCATCTTGGAGGATTCGGTTTTATAGACAGTTGTCAGTTTCTTATGGCCTCATTGGATACCTTGGTGAGTAACCTTAAGGAAGCCCAACTGAAGATACTGTCCTCAAATTTTCCTGATCCATCCAAGCAGTCACTATTGACTCGCAAAGGAGTGTATCCATATGACTACATGGACTGTTGGCAGCGATTTGATGAGATTGGACTCCCACCAAAAGATACATTTTACAGTCGTCTAACAGAACAGGATATTTCTGACTCTGACTATGACCATGCCGTTAAGGTATGGCAAAGCTTTAATGTACAGACTCTTGGTAGATATCATGATTTATATTTGTTAAGTGATGTATTGTTGCTGGCTGATGTGTTTGAGAACTTTAGAGCTTTTTGTCTTCAGCATTATGACTTGGATCCTATCCATTACATTACACTGCCTGGTTTTGAATGAGATGCTTGTCTTAAACTGACAGACATGAAGCTGGAGCTTCTCAACGGCAACAATCAGTACATGTTTTTTGAACAGGGTATTCGTGGAGGTGTTACGATGATTTCTCATCGTTATGCAAAGCGGGAATAAAATCCCTTATCTTGGATTCATTTAATGATAGTTTACCTATGTATATATTATGTATCTGGATGCTAACAATTTATATGGGTGGGCTATGAGTCAAAAACAGCCTTGTGCAAACTTTTCATTGGCTTTCACAATTGGAAATTGATAAAATTGATTGGGAGGGCGTGAATGAGGAGGGAGAGGAGGGCTACGTTTTGGAAGTTGATTTGGAGTATCCTAAAGAACTTCATACATTGCACAATGGTTACCCGCTTGCTCCGGAGAAATTGATAATTTCTGATGATATGTTATCGCCATACTGTACGCAACTAAAAGCGGATCTCAATGTAGCTGATTCAAAGGTGCACAAGCTCGTGCCCAACCTTTACAATAAACAAAAGTATATTATTCATTTTCGTAATCTAAAACTTTATTTATCACTGGGTCTAAAATTAGAGCGAGTGCATCGCGTCCTTGCTTTTCGACAATCTGCATGGATGCATAAATATATCAGCTTTAACACTGAGATGCGCAAGGTTGCTAAAAATGATTTTGAAAAGAATTTGTTCAAATTGCTAAATAATTCTGTGTTTGGAAAGACTATGGAAAATGTACGTCAGTATATAAATGTGGAGCTTGTATGTGATCAGGCTCGGTTTAGCAAATTGGTATCAAACCCTCGTGAGCGGGCTACTGCTTTTAATGAGGATTTGGTAGCAGTCTGTATGGCTCGAGCGACAGTCGAGCTCAATAAACCCATATATGTTGGGTTTAGTGTACTTGATTTGACAATACTGCTTATGTTCAATTTTCAATTCAATGTTATTGTTCCAAAATATAATGATAAATGTAAATTATTATTCACTGATACTGATAGTTTATGTTATTTTATTGAGTGTAATGATGTATATAAGGATATGTATGCTGATTCCCATTTGTTTGATTTTAGTGACTATCCTTCAGATCATTTTTTGTTTTCCTCAACCAATAAAAAGGTAATGGGGAAAATGAAAGATGAGACGAACGGTAGTCCTATTTCTGAGTTTTGTGGTTTGCGGGCTAAAATGTATAGTATTTTGTGCGGTGGGAGGCTAAAAAAAAGGGCAAAAGGGGTTAAAAAATATGTGGTAAAACGTTATCTTAGTCATACTGATTATGTTGAAACACTGTTTGATAAATCTCTTCGACGAAATGTAATGAATATGATTAGAAGCGATAAGCACCAACTATTCACCTTGACTTCAAATAAAATTAGCTTATCGGCTTTTGATGATAAGCGTTACATTTTGGATGATGGGGTTTCTAGTTTATCTTATGGTCATTGTGATATTGTGTAGTTTGTTGTTGTCAATAAAGAAACACCAACGACTTTGCCTTGTTTATTGAATAATATAATATTAAGCATAGTATATACAATAGCAAGCATCAGTAAGTGTTATTCAATGTCTTGTTCTTCATTCATGATTGAGTTTAGCAGTTGATGAGCTCGGTGAGCTGAGCAGAATTTAGCTCCATCTCTTAGCATGTGGTCCGGACAGCAACCACTGCCTTCGTCATCACTCAATAGCATGTAGCTGGGAACCCCCAAGGTACCAGCCTCAATTATCCGGACAAAGTTTCCCCTTTCCATCAACCCAGATCGAATTAAGTTCCACTGGGAAATACCCTTGGTTATAACCTTGTCAACAGTAGCTTCCTTCAAGATATTGGAGATGAGGTCCACTGCTTGATCCCAGGTTCGTAGATGAGGACTGCAGTCCCAGTCGAAACATGATCGCCTGGTAACGTAGTGGATTGACTCCTGTTGATTTGATGTTAGTTTCTTCAGATCGTAGGGAGCTCGGATAAACAAATGATGTATATCCGGTTGATGAGACTTGGGCTTTTGAATTAACACAGTCACCTCTAAAGGGATATCTCCCAACTTCTGAACTCCAATGAATGCAACAGCAACAAATGCAGTAGACATGACTGAAAACTTACCCATGTTGAGTGTTGTATTTATAGGTAGGAAAGTAGGCTGGGATGAGTCATACAAACTAGTTGAAACTGGTTTTCATCAAGGTATATTGATGGTTTGAGGTATTTCATGCGCCACAAAATTTTTAATTGACTGAAATAGTATAGTATATTAATGGCTGAGGAAGTGCCTCAAGCTCCTCAGGCTCCTCTGGCCCAGAACGCCCCTTTTTATACTACTGACTTCACTTCATATAGTTTGGCGCAGAGATGAAACCGGGTCACTATTTGCTGACCCGGTGACCCGGTGACCCGGTAGACCCCTGACCCGGTGACCCGGTGACCCGGTGACCCGGTATTGTTGAAAATTCAGGCTTAAGCTTGGATAAATTAAAAATACTTATATTGGGGTGCGGCGAGTGTTTTTTTGCCTTTTTGGACATTTTTGGTGTCCAAACTAAAGCAGTTGGGCAACATTTTTGCTTTTCATAAACTACGTTGGAAAGTATGTAAATATTTTAAGTAAGCCGGAAAAAATCAAAACTGATTTGCACGATTTCGCATTCAATATTATGTGAAGTAAACTACATGGATTTTTGAATCAAACAAATTGGAACAGAATATTTTGCCAAATCATCACTAATTTTAATTATATATAGAGCAGCTTAACATTAGCACCTTTGTGTTTTATCATTATCATTATCATTATCATATCATCATATATTTTAGTAAAATATTTTATTTAGTTGTATGGTTGAGGTTTCACTCAGCTGAGATGAAATATTCTTGCTTATGGCTAGGATTCAGATTATATATTCTACGAATAAAATCACAAGTCCGTTAGTTCCTAAAGATATGTAGTAAGCCATAACAATAGCAAAAAATGCAAAGCAAAACTCAGAATCTGTAAACCTTGTTTTGCTGACATTTTTCTTCTTACCGAGATTTGAAACACACATCCCGAACCCCTTCTCCAAAAATGATAGAATCAGCGAAAAATCACTTACAGTAGATGGAGCATGGTTAGATTCTAAACTAAAAATTTCAGACTCTCAGTGCCCATGTAATAATATTCATTTTCTAGTTAAGATTCAACGCAATCATTGTAGTTTCAAACCTATCCAAAGCGACAAGCATTTAAAAAATACACGATTAAGCTAGGAATATTTCTGTTGCTAGTTTTTTGAGTAATTATCGAATGTTTCAGTTGGCAAAAACTAGTAAAAACTTTGAAACATATGACATAACAGCAAAAAAATTCCCCCAATCAGAAATACCGGGTCAAGACCGGGTCAGAGCTCCTGACCCGGTGACCCGGTGACCCGGTCCATATAGTGACCCGAACTGACCCGGTGACCCGGTGACCCGGTGACCCGGTTTCATCTCTGGTTTGGCGCTTGTCATACTCTTATTATTATGTACTCTTTCTAAGACTTACTCGTTTGATTCGCACAAATCTTTCGTACAATATGGCACCTAGTATTATATTAAGATATCTGTAAGTTTGCCATAGCACATGCAACGCATAAAGTGGCTTAAACTTAAGAATATTACCAGGATTTATGGATAACTCGTAATATAGACTATAGTCTAGTGATGTTTCAGTCACTGAAACTGAAACTGAAACTAGGTTTCAGTTTGTACAGGTTTCAGTTTCAGTCACTGAAACTGAAACTGAAACTGAAACTATTTTGAGAAGAGACCTGAAACTGAAACTGAAACTGAAACATTCTTAGGCAGCCGACTGAAACTGAAACTGAAACTGAAACTATATTGGGTAAAAGACTGAAACTCGGACTGAAACTAGTTTCAGTCTTTCCTTAAATCTTGCCATTTTTAAGGTTTTGAGCTTCGATTCTGTTAACATTGCTGTAAGAGAGGCTGAATAAACATTATATTTTGCTTTATATTAACTCAGAGAGCTAGAAACCGTTGTTTTTAAAGCGAACTGAAACTGAAACTGAAACTCCGACTGAAACTAAAACTGAAACTGAAATTATTTTACGTTGCCGACTGAAACTTAAACTGAAACTTGAAACTATTTTGGTTCGCCGACTGAAACTGAAACTGAAACTGAAATTATTTCGAACCACCGACTGAAACTGAAACTAAAATCGGCTACTGAAACAACACTACTATAGTCCTTCGAAAATTACTGAAGACTTGTCAAAGCTTAGCATTATGAGAATGCATAACGCTTGGCTTTTACGGATCGTCGCTGCTTTAGTTTTGCTTTTTGCGCTATGCTTAAGCTTACCATTTCTCTGTTTCATCCCGTGGAAGCCGTGTTATTAAGTCAGACTAGCGCAGTACATTTTTGCTGAAGTTCTTTCATAAGAATTTGTTAAAAGAACTATTAAGTTAAAAGATCTAAAAGAACTAGAAAGAACAGCTCCGCTAATGCCAGTTAATTATTGATTTGACGAGTAAAAAGTGTTTTCACTAGACAGCACTCTCGAAGCGATAAATATTAAAGTGTTAATGCGACTTGGCATAAACTAAAGGAATAAATTGGTATTTAACTGCCACTATTGGATAGCCAATAGCTGAACAGTGCTGTTTATTTATTTTGCGATTTATTTATTTCAGAATTTCTTAAAAACTCGTTGGGTCTATGACTTTTGAAACAAGTTTAATAACCAACTAACATCGGTGTCCGTTCAAAACGTCTAAAGTCAAAACGTCTAACGTTGATAACGTCTACCGACGAAACGACTAACGACGAAACGTCTACTGTCAAAACGTCTAATTTTTCTAAAATTGTGTCACATGTTCAAAACGTCTAAAATCATTTTTAAACAAAGCAAATCAGGTTTAATTTTATTTTGAAGTAAATGTATTCTAAAATCACATTAAATTGAATTCAACGTCTAGTTTATTGTTTTATTTTAAATTGTGTTTAGTTTTTAAATATTTCTGAAAAGCCAGGGTGTGCAAATGGCTTGAAACATTTATAAAATTTTCAGCAAATAATCAGTGAATAGTCGAATACTGAAGCTAATGCAGAAAACAAAAAGTATATTTGGGGAAATGCCCGAACTTCAAATTCAAGGTTTGGCGAGACCCTGCTACCCATTCCCAAAGCAGCCTAGAGGAAGACTGACCCAGACCCCTACAAAATAAGTAAAAAATAATCAAAAGTTGGGAAAGTTTAGACGTTTTGAACGTGTGAACACAATTTTAGAAAATTTAGACGTATTGCCAGTAGACCTTTTGTCGTTAGACGTTTCGTCGGTAGACGTTATGAACGTTAGACGTTTTGACTTTAGGCGTTTTGATAGGGAACCCTAACATCAATAGATCAAACCATCATACCAGCGATTTGTTTGCAGGAAACTTGGCTACTGTAGCATCGAAATTGTAAAGCATTTGTCTAAAATAAGAATGAATTACACCCCCGCTGCGGCCTCATCCATCAAAATAACCAAAACCTGCAAATTTACTTCATTGAAACTGCTCTTTTGTTGGAGAGAACTATTGCCGCTGGTTAGAAGCAACTAAAGCATATGCTCTATTACGAAACTTCGCATAAGCCCCTCCACCTTAATTAGTCTTGATATATCGATTTTTGGTTGGAAGAGGCCTAATCATTGCAGTGCAATTACTTTGATTTGCAAAATTGTTTCATATTTTACTAACAGACATTGCGAGAACTCTTGTATGAGACTGTGACATTAATAGTTGTTATTTAAGGTGGTGATTCCTTTTGGGCAAATATTGTTATTTGGCGGCGTAAATCAACACGAAATTTGATGAAACTTTCCGAAATAAGTTCTTTTAGCGTTCTAACACCCTCCGCGCAATCCCGATTCAAAAATTCGAGATTTCCGGTCAGAGTGGTTTTTCCAAATTTCTGAACGTTTGGCAGCTGCTATACAGTTATGATCATATTCATTCGAAAGATCTCATTGAGTTGCACATTTTTGCTTTTTAAAGCAAGTTTCTAACTTTTCTCTACCGTGAGATATAGCCGATTTTCTTGTTTTGGCGTCGAAAACTTGTCATCTTTGCAGAAATCAAATAGTCCAACATTCCTAGAACTACGCAAGCCGTAAAATCAAACTAAGGGCGTCGATCTGAAGGTCTCATAAGGACAAATAATCCGGCGCATGATCGTCTTCCAACTGCTATCCTGTAGGCTGCTATCATAAAAATGTAGTTTTTGCAAAACCACGACCAATTTTTTCCAAAGATTGTGGAGCATTCACCGTGCAAGGTGGAGGGCTGCTACTGAACAAATGTGTTCTGCACAAATATACCCAGGGACGATTTTTTAGTTGAACCGATTGCTGCTTTCCAGCTAAAGTAATCGCTTGACAAATTTGGAAAAAGTAGGCAAAATACAGGTTACGCACACATTTCAGCGTATTTCTCTATAACGAAGAGCTATTTCACAATAAATAAAAAATCGTCCCCAGCTATTCGATGGACGTATTGAATGATATAACCAATGTCTCGCGAAAAAATTTAGTTGAGTCTGCAAAAATTCTGGAAAATTAGGTAACTTCTTCTAAAATGTGTTCTTCTTCTTCTAAAATCTAAAATGTGTCTAAAAATATTTTAGAAAAGCAACATTAGTTTCGTGGCATGCGTTAAAAAGAGAAAATGTCAAGCTACATTTTAATATAAAAATGGCTTCTTAACTCCAAGTAATGAATGAGTAATAATGGTGCAAACTTTATGTGACCAAAGGGAATCACCACCTTAACAGTTTTCTTTCGCTGCACGCTCCCTCGTACAAAAGTTCCTGGACTGCCATTTTGTCATTCAGCGACTCACATGAAAACGAACTAATCAGAACATTTAATCAGTTAACATGCTTAATGTGACCATAAGCAGTTTATCTAATTTACTGTGTTCTATATCCGGATTTGCTTTACTTGCTCTCTGTATTGAGCCATCGTTTGTAATAACAGAACCAGCCAAAGCCATAAGTTAAGTAGACTTAATACAATCAATGACTGGATAAGATATGTTTTCAAGCCTTGCGTTATAGTTTATTAAGCCTTCCATGGTCCATGACAAATTTTTAAAACCAATTTCGTTAGTTGCAATTATTATTAGGTATGCATTCAAAGAAATAATGTTAACCTCAGTCCAGACTTCGATGGCTAATACAATGGCTCTGTTATGTATTATTTCCCCTGTAGGAAGCCAGTTTGTTAAAGTTGTGAGCACACATGTACTGCAGATAAAATGGGGGCTGCGCTACCTCCTGTGGAGGGTCAGTTCCAGGCCCTTGGAAATGAAACCCCTCAGACCCCTAACCCTCCCCAAACACACCCAAGGTAGCAAGCAGGTTTATGGATGGCAGAACATCCGCTTGTCGTGAGTAGCACAGTCTTGTCCCTCATCGTTGTACACGTAAGGTGCGCTTCAGTAAGATATAGTTGGTTTTGGTCACGTGCTTAGCAAAACGGAAAGCTTACTCGCACGGTTCCATACACTGTGATATGTGTGCCCTGTTCATCATTCTTTCAGTCAGATTCGAAAGGCAAAGAACTAGAAGAAAAGCCTTGTATATAGTTTTCACTGACTATTGTAGATAGACATAATAGATAAGAGAGTGACAGCAGGCAAGCTCTCTGTTATCAGCTCTCGAGCCATGCTCTGCACGCTTACGGCGCACTTCCCGTTATTGCGTACCTACTGGACCCCCCCCCCCCGCAAATCAGTACCTAGTACGCATGTGCGTATGCTCAATTGTTCTACCATAAGCCATCCCCCACAAATGTGACCTGTCATTCGTCAGTTGAAAAAATGATGGGCCTGTTTAGCGGGGGGGGTCGAATGGTAGGTCACATTTGCGGGGGTGCCTTAATATAGAAAAGAGTCAGCATACACAATTGCGTATTCGGTACTGATTTGCGGGGGGGGGCAATTAGGTACGCAATTGGGGGTGGGTTATAAGCGTGCGGAACATGGCGCCCGAGAGCTGATGGCAAAGCCTGCCGGCTGTCACACTCTTGGTATTATGTACTCTTTACTTTGTATGGTGTCCACTTATTATTTATAATCCTCATTAACAGTAATATGTTTAGTTTTAAATTTCAATTATAAAATTTCCTTTAAATGTTTCTCAATCAACGAATTGAAAGCTTACTTTTATTTGGGTTAGCAGTAAATCTGTGCTTAAAAATTGACTTCTAAAATTAACTAACGGTCAGTGACGGAGGTACACCAACTGCTATCAGTAGGCAATGCGTAGCGTGGATTACCACATCCGCAAGATCTGATGTACTCTTCCTGGATTGAACTAAGCACGCACGACTGAAATGTGGTTTAAGACATTACATTATCATATATCTGCTAATCAGAGAAGATAATAGCTAACAAGAGCACAGCGTAAAAAACGCTGCACAATTCAGTTCCAAGTTGGTTTTCATTCACCAATCTTGACATTCGACGTCTATTCTAATACTCAAGCTTAATTAAATGGAAATTCAAATCCTAGATGTTTAGTAATCAGAAAAGCATACGCACTCACAAATACATTATGCACATTTTAGTTGAATTCATTACTACAGCCACGTCGGAATTTTTAGGAGAAGAAAAAGAAAAGAAAAAAGGAAGAATTCTTTAAATAAAAAGAAAAGAAATTTTGCTTCAATTTTCCTTAATTTAAAGAAGAAACGAAAGAAAGCGGCTTCTTTTATTATATTTTTCTTAGTACATTCTGCTACATTGACAGCTACTACGTACGTTTCAAACATATGCATTAAT
>JASAND010023562.1:0-43137 GCA_030248195.1 Trissonchulus latispiculum | reverse complement strand
TTGTACTTCGTTCGTTTGTCTGTGCTGATTTTGGAAATGTGGTGGTCGGAAAAATCACTCTTGATGACAGAACCGATGAAAGGGTATCGGACAAATCACCCTGTATGTGACTGATGAATGTGCACCCCGCTCTGCCAGGTAGACTGTTTATCCCGTAGGCAGTTCAGTGAGAAAGAAATCAACGTTACTAGAAAAGAACCTGTGGCTCCGGATATTTCAGAGACTGGACAGAACGAGGAGGTGAGGTAGATCTGGATCCAA
This sequence comes from Trissonchulus latispiculum, assembly GCA_030248195.1. Classification (NCBI taxonomy): domain Eukaryota; kingdom Metazoa; phylum Nematoda; class Enoplea; order Enoplida; family Ironidae; genus Trissonchulus; species Trissonchulus latispiculum. The sequence continues at coordinate 42,876 of JASAND010023562.1, read as the reverse complement.
GGAAAACAGCAAGAGACGGGGGACCAAGACTGATCTCATGCCGGCGACGGCGAAATGTGGTCTAAATCTAGATCTCAGGCACGGGGGAGGCAGTTTAGAGCAGGATTGGCAGCGAATCCACAGGCACAGAATTGATCCAGGCAGCGGCACGGTACGAGGGCGAACCAATTGGCTAACCTGAATCAAATGGAGTTTAAACGATTTAGGATCATTCAGAAAGGTCTATGCGATATCTTTCCTGGGTCCAGGAATTCGTCCTCAAAAAGGTGAATTAAAAGCTTCAGGAGTTTGCGAATATTTAGTGAAAGCTTGAGTACGCCTCTAGGCCAGCGACAATAATACAGCCTCTTGGCTTATTTTTGATGCTCTTCAAGCATAGGTGTACCACCTGTTTGGGTTGGGGGGGGAGTAAAAAGTCCAAATCTGGCTTGAAGTCTAAAAAATCGGAAGTTTTCAAAAAAAACTGTGCCCAAACTGTGCCCAAATTTTTCAGCTAAAAATAGCCCTTTTTGAACATGGAAATCTGCTATTTTCGTCATAAATCTACTCAAAAACTACTCATGTTACGTTTTCAGAGTTTATTTTTTAGTGTTTTTAGCTATTCCAGCCAATTTTTTCGGAAAAGTTTTGAAAAATTTCAAAAAATTTTGCAAAATTTAAAGCATTTTTCTCTTGTTTGAACCCCATTTTGCGGGGGGGAGGGGGGGGTCTGAGCTCGGCTTAGCGGGGAGTAGTCGAGGTCCGGGTATGGGGGGAAGAGTGGGTGGGTCTGGCCTTCTCGTGGGGGGAGGTCTCACAGGGGGCAAACTGTAAGCCTGGTTCACCTATGTCTTCAAGATTAGGCTATTAAAATCCTATATAGCTCATACCGGTATCATAGGTTCACCGGAAATTATGGTTGGGGCAGGGCAAGCTTTGGATTTTGGAAATGTGGTGGTCGACTCCCGAAATATAATGGGGGCACCCCATAGTTTCCTTGGGGGGGGGTATTTCCCCCACAATTTTAGACCAAATTTACCTATAGGTGTACCACCTGTTTGGGTTGGGGGGGGAGTAGAAAGTCCAAATTTGGCTCGGGGGACCCCACCCAAATCCGAAATTTGGGGGGGGGGGGCTCTAAACTGTACCCAAGTTTTTAGCTAAAATGCTCCTTTTTCGATGTACAGTACATTAAACGTACTCCAAAGCTTCTGTCAATAGTTTTCGTATGCGAAAATAGGGCTTGAAAATTGACAAATTTGTACTAAAATGTGCCTAAATTAGCCCAGATTGTGGTTTATAATTGCATGCATTACCTTTTAATTGCTATAAATAACCATCTTTAGCTGTTTATGGGTGATTTATAGCCTATTTTTCTAATTTTTTTCAAAAATTTTCAGAAGTTGCAAACATTTTTTTCAAAAATTTTGCATTTTTTCTCTTGTTTGAACCCCACTTTAGGGGGGGAGGGGGGTCTGAGCTCGGCTTGGGGGGGGGGGGGGAGTAGTCGAGGTCGGGTATGGGGCATATTTTCCCTGGAACTTTGGGTCTCGGGGGGGTAAATATTGGCCGACCTCCGAAAGGTGATGGGGGAACCCCCCCACCCAGTATTCGGACCTCAGAAATTTCGAAAAATGGCCAAAACATGCAAAATTTTCTGTAATTTAGCCCTTTTTTCATCAAAATAAGGCTTGTTCTTAACGTTTTAGGTGTTTTTGCACCGTTTTAAAGCGATTTTAGGTCAAAATTTTAGAAAAATTTTTCAAAAAATGACCATTTTTCGACCAAATTTAGCTAACTTTTTGGGTCCAAAAATCGTTGTGAGTGGGTTCGTGGGGGGTTATCCGAAAGTTGGGGGAGTGAAAGTCAAAAAATCTGGGGGGGGGGGGTAAATTTGGTCAAAAATTTTGGGGGGGGGATACCCCCCCCCAACCCCCCCCCCCCCCAAAGGAAACTATGGTATGGGGGGTGGGGGGTCTGGCCTTCTCGTGGGGGGGGGTCTCACAGGGGGCAAACTGTAGCCTGGTTCACCTATGTCTTCAAGATTAGGCTATTAAAATCCTATATAGCTCATACCGGTATCATAGTTTCACCGGAAATTTTGGTTGGGGCAGGGCAAGCTTTGGATTTTGGAAATGTGGTGGTCGACTCCCGAAATATAATGGGGGCACCCCATAGTTTCCTTGGGGGGGGTATTTCCCCCACAATTTTAGACCAAATTTACCCATAGGTGTACCACCTGTTTGGGTTGGGGGGGAGTAGAAAGTCCAAATTTGGCTCGGGGGACCCCACCCAAATCCGAAATTTGGGGGGGGGCTCTAAACTGTACCCAAGTTTTTTAGCTAAAAATGCTCCTTTTTCGATGTACAGTACTATAAATAACCATCTTTAGCTGTTTATGGGTGATTTATAGCCTATTTTTCTAATTTTTTTCAAAAATTTTCAGAAGTTGCAAACAATTTTTTTAAAAATTTTGCATTTTTTACTTGGTTTGGGCCCAATTTTAGGGGCGAGGGGGGGTTTGAGCTCGGCTTGGGGGGGGAGTAGTTGAGGTCGGGTAGGAGGGGAGGGGAGTCTGGCCTCTCCGTGGGGGGGTCTCACAGGGGGTAAACTGTAGCCTGGTTACACCTATGAATTTACCTCCCCCCAGACTTTTTGACTACCCTCCCCCAACTTTTGGCTACCCCCCCCCCGAACCCCCCCTCAACGGTTTTTGGACCCAAAAAGTTAGCTAAATTTGGTCGAAAAATGGTCATTTTTTGAAAAATTTTTCTAAAATATTGACCTAAAATCGCTTTAAAACTGTGCAAAAACGCCTAAAACGTGAAGAGCAAGCCTTATTTTGACGATAAAAGGGCTAAATACAGAAAATTTTGCATTGTTTGGCTATTTTTCGAAATTTCTGAGGTCCGAATTCTGGGGGGGGGGGGGGTTGGGGCATAGGTGTACACTAGCGTAGCCAGAAAAAAATTTCGGAGGGGGGCAAGCCAAAATTCTTCAGAAATTAGTGCTGAAACGGAACCTGTGGAGGCCGGTTTCAAGTGCAAGCTGGTATTTCTTAAGGTATATACATATTTTCGTGAAAAGTTATATAGCGCCGCAGGCGAAATTTTTTTGGAAATAATTATCAGAATTCCTATTCGGTGTTAAAATTTTTTCTTTCGCCTCAGATTTCGGGGGGGGGCATGCCCCCCTCGCTCCCCCCCCCCCCCCGGGCAACGCGCCGGTAGGTGTACCACCGGTTTGGGTTGGGGGGGGGGAGTAGAAGGTCCAAATTTGGCTCGGGGGACCCCACCAAAATCCGAAATTTGGGGGAGGGGGACCCCCCCTAAACTGTGCCCAAGTTTTTTAGCTAAAAATGCTCCTTTTTCGATGTACAGTACATTAAACATACTCAAAAGCATCTGTCAATAGTTTTCTTATGCGAAAATAGGGCTTGAAAATTGACAAATTTGTGCTAAAATATGCCTAAATTAGCCCAGATTGTGGTTTATAATTGTGTATATTACCTTTTAATTGCTATAAATAACGATGTTTAGCTCTTTATATGTGATTTATAGCCATTTTTTCGAATTTTTTTCGAAAATTTTCAGAAATTGCAAAAATTTTTTTAAATTTTGCATTTTTTCCTGGTTTGGACCCAATTTTAGGGGGGGAGGAGGGTTTGAGCTCGGCTTGGGGGGGGGAGTAGTTGAGGTCGGGTATGGGGGGTGGGGGGTTTGGCCTGTCCGTGGGGGGGTCTCACAGGGGGCAAACTGTAGCCTGGTACACCTATGGGTTGGGGGACCCCCATCACATTTCGGAGGTGGGCCAAGATTTACCCCCCCCCCCAGACCCAAAGTTCCAGGGAAACTATTCCTACCTCAGGAAATCCAATAAATTGTATGCATTCTAACCCGTTTATCGTCGAAACAAGGCTTGTTTTTGTCGTTTTAGACGTTTTTTCACAGTTTTGAAACCTTTTTAAGTAAAATTTGAGAAAAATTTTTCAAAAAATGACCATTTTTGACAAAAATTAGTTAATCTTTTGGCCCCAAAATGTGCTGGGGGGGTAATCAAAGTGGGGGGAGGGGAAGGAAACTAAAAAATCTGTAAGTGGGTAAAGTTGATTGAAAATGTTGGGGGATCTGGGTTTATTTCGGTCGAAAAAGTGGGGTGGAGAGGGGAGAGCTGTAGATGGAGGTCGAAAAGTGGAGGGAGGGGAATAAAATAGTCTAAAAATGCCAAAAATACTGTAAAAATAGCGCGTTTTGTACATTGCTATAACTACGCTAAAAAGTGCTCAAAAATTGAGTTTTGAGTACCAAATTACCAGAAGTACCAGAAGATTTTAGACCAAATCATTCCGGCAAACCCGAAAAATTTTCGAAAATTTGGCATTTTCTGGGCACCTTATTATAGTCAGTGGGGGGAAGCCCAAAAAAGCTGGAGGTGGGGGGCATAGGTGTACCTGGGGGGGGGTGGTGGGGGACCCCTCCCCCCAAATGGAAAAGTGCCGACCCCACCCTCGAAATTTTGGAGGCAGACCCCACCACCACTAGTGTAGCCAGAAAAAAATTTCGAAGGGGCAAGCAAAAAATGCTCGGAAATTTTTTCCGCAACTGAACAGTTGGTGGAAAAGTTCAACTAAAATCTAGTGCTTTTTGAGATATTTTCGTTCAAAAGTAGCGCCGAAGGGGAAAATTTTTCGAAATATTTATTCACACTGCTGCTACTCATTAAAAATTTTTCTTTTGTCTCTGATTTTGGGGGGGCATGCCCCCTCGCCCCCCCCCCCGGCTACGCGCCTGGACCCTCACCTCCAAATGGCCAAATCCCAGACCCCACCCATCAAAATTTGCCAGACCCCACCCTCAAAATTTTGAAAAGTTTGCCTCCAAATTAGTAAAAATTCGAAATGTTTTGGAAAAATTCTAAATTCTTGCAAAAATCCAAGTTTTTTCGAATAAATGAGCAAAAATGAAGAAATATTGCTGAGTTTTAGTTGAAACTAACGCTTTTTTAGCAAATTTGCGAATTTTTTCTATATTTTTGACCAAAAAATTTTTTACCCCCCAATTCGATTTTTCCGGACCCCATCCCAGTCCCCACCTCAAAACGGTTGACCCCACCCACCCTAATTTCGGCTACCCCCTCCCCCAACGTTTTCTCAAGGTACACCTATGCATAGTTTCCCTAGGGGGGGTATCTCCCTCCCCAAAATTTTCGACCAACTTTACCCCCCCACCAGATTTTTTGACTATCCCTCCCCCCGCTTTTGTTTACCCCCCCCCCTCCGAACCCCCCCAGCACTTTTTGGGGCCAAAAAGTTAGCTAAATTTTGCTAAAAAATGGTCATTTTTTGAAAATTTTTTCTCAAATTTTGGCTTAAAATCGGTTTAAAATGGTGTAAAACGCCTGAAACGATAAAAACAAGCCTTGTTTTGACAAAAAAGCGTTAAAATATAGAAAAGTTTGCGTTTTTAGGCCATTTTTTGAATTTTCTTTTGGGGGGGGGGGAGTCGCGCCGCAGGCGCGAAAAATTGGCAAAAATTGTGTATTTTTAGGGTAAACTCTGCAAAATTTATCAAAAAAGTCCAAATTTTTTGCTTAAAGTGTTTATTATTGCGAGAAATACACGTTTTTAACGGTTTTATGGGCTTTCTGGCTCAATATTGACCTATTTTAGACTTAGAAACATGTTGGAAATCAAGTTTTCGAGTTTAAATAAAACCCCTGTCTAATGTTAAAATTACTTCAAAGTTGAATGTTTTTTGGCATTAGCAATGGCTGAAAATGCGATTTTTGACATAAAAATAGAAAAAGTTTTTTGGGGGAGGTTTGGGGGGGTTTAAAAAGGGCCCCCCAACCCAAATCCCCGTTACACCTATGGTTTGCCCCCCCCAACCAAAATTTCCAGGGAAACTATGCACCTATGCTGTGCTTATTCTAGGGATTTTTTCTTGGGGGGGGGGCTTCTGGGGGGGGGCCCCCAAAGGTCCGAGGGGCAAGGAATTTTTGGGGGGGGGCGAAAATTTTTCGAAAAATATGCTAAAAATAGCGCTATTTTTCTGGCATATACTATAAAAGTTGATTTTCATAGCAAAAATAAGCAGATTTAGTGTTGAAAAGGGCAAAAATTGAGTAAAAATCTCCGGCAAAGCCGGAAAATTTTTGAAAATTTGGCCTTCTGAGCGATTTTTTCAGGGCAAAATTTGGTACCAAAAGGGGCGCCTACTTTTTTTGGGGGGGGGCGAGTTTGGGGGGGGGACGAGTTTTGGGGGGGGCAGGGTGTTTATGGGGGGGGCCCCCCCCCCCCCCACTAGAATAAGCCCAGCCTATGGGTGGGGGCCCCGGGGGGGTGGGACCCCGAAAAGGGGCGAAGGGGCGCAACCAGTAAAGTCAACACAGGGTTTACCCCCCCCCCCCGACCCCCCCCCCTGGTGAAACGATGTAATATATACGTGCGTCGTACGTATATTATATATGTTATGCCGAATATTTAAAGTTGCCGATTATGCATAATCGGCAAGCATTTTGCCGCTTATTCATAATCGACAACGTCTTTTGCCGATTATTCATAATCTGCAAAATTGCTTGCCGATTATTCATAATCGGCTAGAGTTTTGCCGATTATTCATAATCGGCAGCTGGGCTTATTCTAGGGATTTTTTCTTGGGGGGGGCTTCTTGGGGGGGCCCCCCCAAAGGTCCGAGGGGCAAGGAATTTTTGGGGGGGGGGCGAAAATTTTTCGAAATATATGCTAAAAATAGCGCTATTTTTCTGGCATATACTATAAAAGTTGATTTTCATAGCAAAATAAGCAGATTTAGTGTTGAAAAGGGCAAAAATTGAGTAAAAATCTCCGGCGAAGCCGGAAAATTTTTGAAAATTTGGCCTTCTGAGCGATTTTTTCAGGGCAAAAGTTGGTACCAAAAGGGGCACCCACTTTTTTGGGGGGGGGCGATTTTTGGGGGGGGGAAGGGTGTTTATGGGGGGCGGCCCCCCCCACCCCCCCCCCCCACTAGAATAAGCCCAGGGCAACGACTTCTTGCCGAATATTTAAAATGCTATATTTTGCAATATTTTCTTGATGTATATACTGTCATTCCTTTACTGCGACTTCCAAAATATACAAAATGTAAGGAATTTTTTAAAATTATTTAATGTATTCGCATTTATAGTTTTATTTAAAGTTGGCAGTTTTAACAGAATTTTCTAGAACTGTTCTTTTTATTCAACAGCTTTGGTTGGCACAGCTTTTGGATGGGTGGCAGGCACTACAACACAGTACTCCACTGCGGACACAGCCACATCTTGCCGTCTTGCAACCTGCAGAACAGTTGCACTTTGAAACCCCCTGTCCTCCAGTTTCCATGCAGACGGCTTGTCTCAGAGAAATATTCCGAGCGGGGACTTCTTGAGGGGATAAAAATTTGTGAAATACAAGTTCCAAATCGATTCTACTGTACAAAGTGTTGAGGATGCCCTCTTTGCAACCAATTCGATATATACATTTCTTTTTCAGTTCCTAGGATAACGCCCATTATGTTCCGCCGGTCCGTTCTGCCCCGGTCAACGTCTGGTATTTTGATTGTGACATTATACCCAATACTTAGCTGAGTAAGTTGCTTTACGGTGGCATCGGTCATAAGTCGGGCTTGATTTTCCTGGAAATTATCCGCTTCCTTTCTCTCATTTTCCCTGCCTACTATGACACAACCGATGTGGCATAAGAAGCTGTCATCGCTTGCTCTTTCTCCACAGGCTTGGTGAACATAATTAAGGCATCGCTAGCATTTATGTTCATCAGCTGTAGAGATATCACAGACTACACAGTCAATTGTTGCAGCTGTTGTGGTGTCGCTTTCCATGGCTTCTTCAGTAGCAGATGACTGGGAGGACGAGGATTCGGTTGAAGGCACTTGTTCGCCAAATGCCAGCACCAGATCTTCTTCAGTTCGCAGTGTGGATATGATCTCCTTTGGTAGATAGGTAGATTCTAAGCCGACTCGTGGTGGCTGTCCGAACATAGCTTCATATGGAGTCACTTTGATAGTAGAATGAGAGCTTCTATTTATTTGAAACTGGACAAACTTAAGTCCCCAGGCCCAGTTGGTAGAACCGGATTCCCGCATCTAAATTCCTAGCTTTACTTCATTAAGTTTCTCAACCGCGCCTTGGGTTTGGGGATGGCGAGGACGGCCGTTTATTAAGCTCAGTTCAGGCCACATTTGCTTAAGAGACAGTATTGTACCATTGACAAACTCCCTACCGTGCGCCGAAAGTTAAGAAAATCTCGGTTAGCTATTCGGCATCTTCAATAAAACCGATAAATCCGATAAAACATCAGAAGTGTCTTCTAGAGGTACGATATATTTAATTTCGTCAGAACAGGACGCCCTTTTTTAATGATCTTACTAACGCCGCCAATCACCAAAAGTTCGTATCTGCCCAGAAGATCCGCACTGTTCGACTTTGTTTGCCATCTAAAGCCTTCAATTCGTCAACCAATTTCAAATATTGTTCATTATTTAAAATCTGTACATTTCTTCCTTTTGTTGCTGTAAGATCCTGCACACGAGCAAAGTAAGATTCCCCCAAGTCCATTCTAGAAACCAAGTAAAATGAATTTAGTAACGATTAGCTAGTGAAGTCTGATACATTCTCTTCAGAATTCGTAACTTTAATTACACATTGGTAAGCGTGGACGTACGAATCCACATTGCTTTAAACATTTCTTCGATTATTTGCATGTTTTGACAGTACATCAAGAAAATACGTATTGCAAAATGTAGCATTTGACATATATATTCGGCAAGAAGTCGTTGCCGATTGTGAATAATCGGCAAAAATCTTGCCGATTATGAATAATCGGCAAGCAATTTTGCAGATTATGAACAATCGGCAAAAGAAGTTGCCGATTATGAATAATCGGCAAAATGCTTGCCGATTATGAATAATCGGCAATTTTAAATATTCGGCATAACATATATATACTATTCATTTTCTAGTTTATTGACTAAGGTGTCTGCGATGGCACCTCAAGAGTCTGGTAATCGTCCATCGTCGTTTTTGCCTTCTGCTAAAACGTTGAAAGGAATTGTGGCAGGTAAGCGATGCTCCTCCAGAGCATGGGAATCTTTTGATCGTTGTTTGCATCACTTGGCCGGCCAAAACTTATCTAAGTACGCCAAGTACGATGGTATATAAAGTTCTCATATAGCACTTATAATAAAAAAGTTCCAGCCAAAATCCGAAAATGTGGGTTTCCCCCCCCCCATGGCTATACAGCCAAAATTCGAAAATTTGGGTTTTTATTTACCGCCGCGCTAGTGCGTACGTTAAATATACGCATATTTGCTTGTTCTCCGTTAAAAGTTTGGCAGGCCTTGTAGCAGGTTCTGTAAAAAAGACCCCTACATTGCTTCGCTGCAGCAGCTAAACTTTCTCGCATTCGCATTATCGTCTGTAAACTGTACACATAATTAATTAATGTAATATAATAATTAATTAACTGTATATACGCATACATAATACATTACATACAACGTATTATATATGTGTGGTTTTACAGGCGGGATTACCGGAGGCATTGAAATCTGCATAACGTTCCCAACTGAATATGTAAAGACTCAGCTGCAGTTGGATGAAAAGTCTGCAAAGCCTCGCTTTACTGGACCCATTGATTGTGTTAAGAAAACGGTTAATGAAAAAGGAGTTAGAGGACTCTATCGTGGATTGTCGGTTTTGGTTTACGGATCCATTCCAAAGTCTGCTGTCAGGTAATATATAGGTACGATATATACGTATTGATGGACTGTCTGGAGAGGTGTTTTGTGTATTTACATGCTGTGCGTTAGCACGACAACCCAAAATGGGGATTTCGCAGGCACTTTTGTTTGCACAGTTGGTCTTATCAAGAACTCACTGCAAACTGCTTTCATTAAGAATTCAATATTTTAAGTATCAGGAAATTAATGTGGACGATGCTGTGAGGTCTTTAGATTAAATTCCGTTCGGTTGAAACAAAACCGCAAAAACATTTTGGACTTTTTTAACGTATACGTACGTAACTTATATAATGGTCCAACTTCAAACGCCGCGCCAACTTCACTTCTGGACTTACCACTAATGTTTCTAAAATTTACCTGCTTCTCTGGAACAATTGATTATCGAAAATACGTATATATATATACGTAAAGAACACTGTTTTTGACTATTTTTCCGGTACATGGCTGGTAGACTCACTTACACTTACTTATTTTTATAAAATTTTAATGTGTATCGATATGTCACCGTAAAACTGTAGAATCGGGAATTCTGCAGAATTACTTAATTTTTCAGGAATTCTACAGAATTCCTGCATGTTTCAGTAAAACTGTAGAATTACGGCGAAACTTGACTTATTCTACAGTTTTCCTGATATTTTCAGGGATTCTGTATAAGTCCGTCTTTTGTTCAGCAAAACTGTGGAACTATGGTTAAACTAGGATTATTCAACAGTTTTCGTGAAATTTTGAGGAATTTTGTAGAATACCGTGTTTATTTTCATTCGCAAATTCAAAAAATTTTCATTCAAATTTTCAATTTCAATGAATGTGCCTGTTCACAATGATGCTGATGTAATTTGTATAAAAATTAAGTGTTGCGATTTAGATATGCTCGTATGCAATGTATACAGGCCTTCGGTTTCTCTTAGCCACCTCGTGGAATACTTTGACTTGCTATTAGAATTTTTAAATGATCAGAACCTTCCTGTTATTTTTGCGGGTGACTTCAATTTACCTGGTATTGACTGGCCTAACAGTACAGCTTCCGCGGTGCATAAACAAGATGAATTCTTAGATCTTTTCACTTCTTTTGATCTTGTTCAACATGTACTTGAACCCACAAGGGATGTGGCAGTTTTGGATTTAATATTTGCGAACACACCCTCCCTCATTTCAGAAACAAAATGTATGCCCCCATTAGGGAACAGTGATCACAACGTTGTTACTTTTTCTATTAACGCTGCATGCTTGAATTCTGTACCAAAAAATTTACCTACAAAGGTCTGGGCTAATTCTGATAACGCTGCTTTGTATGGGTGCTTGCAGGCTATAAACTGGGGTTTGCTGTTTCAAGACAAATCTGTTAACGAAATGTGGACAATTTTTAAGGATATTTGCTTGAACCTCATTGATATCTTTGTACCGACGAAACTAACGGGCAAGCGGAAACACCCTCGAAGGTACTCTAATAATACCAAGAGAATGTTGGCCAATAAGAAAAAAGCGTTTCGAAAGATGAAAAAGAGTCCTTCTTCTGATAACAGGAAAGCGTATAAACAAGTTGCTAAATTTTGTTCTGAATCTGTAAAAAAAGATAACCTGAAATATGAGGCCAAATTTTTGTCAAATCGAAACTCTAAAGCATTTTACTCCTATGTTAAAAAATCTTTGTCTCCTCATAGTAGTTTGTCTCTGCTAGTTGATGGTGACCGCCAGGTGTCTGGGGATTTTGATATGTCGAATGTGTTTGCTAACCAGTTTTCTTCTGTTTATGTTACTGATGATAATAATCTGCCTACGGTTCCGGAATATGTTGTCGATGAGGATATAGCCCATTCACTCTCTAGCTTTAGAATCACCCGAAAACATGTAGAAAATGCCATTTCGAAACTGAAGCCAAATTCTAGCCCTGGGCCTGATGCCCTCCCAGCTGTTTTCTTTAAAAGGTTTAGCATTCTGTCTGTTCCTCTCCAATTAATTTTTCATGAATCCTTTGTAACAGGAATAGTGCCTTGTGACTGGAAGCAAGCTATAGTTGTTCCCATATATAAAGGCAAAGGTTCTAAGGCGGGAGCGGTTAACCACAGGCCAGTTAGTTTGACATGTATTTGCTGTAAATTGATGGAACGAATACTGAAGGATGAACTTTTTGATTACTTTACTAAATCCGGTTTTATATCTTGTCACCAGCACGGTTTTGTCTCTGGTAGGTCAACTCAAACACAACTTTTGAACTGTGTAAAGGATTGGGTCACATTTATTGACAAAAACATTCCGGTAGATGTAGTTTATATCGATATTAGTAAAGCCTTTGACACGGTCAGTCATTTGAAGCTGCTCTACAAATTGAAACGCTATAAAGTTCCTGACATATTTTGTAAATGGATAGAAAATTTTCTAAACGATCGCTATCAGGTGGTTCGGGTGAACGGGGTGTATTCAACACGGTGTCGGGTTCTGAGTGGGGTGCCTCAAGGAAGTGTGTTAGGTCCACTTTTGTTCTTGGTGTATATTAATGATGTCGTTAGTAGAGTTGAACAAAGCTATGTAAAAATATATGCGGATGATACAAAAATATATTATACATGTGGTAATGATGTTGACCGTAGTGTACTCTTACATGATATCGAAAACGATAACCATTTATATACGTATAGTCAGGGGGGGGGAACATGAATAGGGAAACAAGCCTCCAACTTTTCCTTCGTTTGGATTTGGATCGGTTTGAGTATACCGTTAGGTACGGTGGGCAAATACCTATCCAATCGTGTATTCAAACTTCTCTTATATACATATACCTTTCTTAGCTTTGGCGGTAACAGGATTTGTCCATGTTTTTTACCCGCAAATCGGGGAAAATACATGGTGCGGGGAAAAACATGGCCCGGATTTCTGCCAACTACCCATTTGGAGTACTTTAAAAGCAATGTTTCAGCAGTTTTCAGCGTGCAAAACTGCCTAGGCACCTAGTCAGGGGGGGAACATGAATAGGGAAACAAGCCTCCAACTTTTTCTTCGTTTGGATTTGGATCGGTTTGAGTATACCGTTATGTACCGTGGGCAAATACCTATCCAATCGTATATTCAAACTCCTCTTATACCTCACTCAGCTTTGGCAGTAACAGGATGTGTCCATGTCTGGCATTTGTTAGGGTTTTGAAAGTGGGGGGGAGCCAAAGGTAATATATATATATATACCTAAAGTTTTAGCAGTTTTAAGGTGAAAACGCAAAAATTCGCTGTTTTTAAGCTTAAAATCAGGCTTTTAACTTAAAATTTTTAACTTAAATTTAAGCTTAAAATAGCTAAAAAATGCTTAAAAATTTAGCAAAATTTTACAAAATTTACCCTTAAAACCCTATTTTTCCAGGCACTTTAGAGTTCTGGGGGGGAAGGCCCGAATCCTGGGGGAACGAATTTCTGGGGGGCCCCCTCCACCCCCCTCTCCTGTAGGAAAAAGCGAGGAAATGAGCTTATAAGTCCAAAATTAGCTAAAAATTGAGAAAACTTTTGAAAATTTGAGATCGAAAACCTATATATATAATATTTTGCCACTTTTGGGCGACCCCCAAAAAAGTGGGTTGGGGGGCGAAAGCGGGTCGGGGCTCCGAAGAGTGGAGGGGGAACCGAAAAGAGGGCCACTAAAAAATGCCAGTATGTTTTTTACCCGCAAATTGAGGAAAAAACATGGTGCGGGGAAAAATATGGCACGGATTTCCACCAACCAACCATTTTGAGTGCTTTAAAAGCATTGTTTCAGCTGTTTTCAGCGTGTAAAACTACCTAGGTACGCTTCTAACTTCGCAGCAAACTTAAAATCAGATTTTTTTGGTCCAAGTGCCAAATCCGCTGTTACCTAACCTGTTTGGGCATGAAACCTGGAATGCAGAATATCGCTAGAAGTAAGTTAGTTGTGTTAAAAATTGCAATATCCCATCATTTTTAAATTTTTTGAAAATTTATATATATTTTTTACCATTGAAATTGTGAAACCTAGCATGGTAATGCTGCAAATAAAATTTTCGAGCTAGAAGCTTCAAAAATGCTCAAAGTTGGCATATTATGATGTTTTTAATGGTTTTAAACCATTCTTTTTCCGATAGAAGCATTAGTGATGCCTTCATGAAGCATACGCAAAAAAATTGAAAATTTGGTCACCATGTTCTTTCCTCGCTGTAGTGGACCCAAACTCGGGGGGGGGGGGGAAACATGGTCAAATTTTTTTGCTGGTTGATCTATTGTACAAGGTTGGCTGACTGTAAAAAGTTTATTTTAACTTAGTTACCTAGCTTAAAAATCAAACCAAGTATATATATATACAGGAAAACAGAACGGAACTGTTTAAGCATTGAAAATTTTTTGAATTTGAGAATGTATATAAACACGGTATTCTACAAAATCCCTCAAAATTTCACGAAGACTGTTGACTAATCCAAGTTTAACCATAGTTCCACAGTTTGCTGAACAAAAGACGGACTTATGCTGAATCCTGAAAATATCAGGAAAACTGTAGAATAAGTCAAATTTCGCCGTAATTCTATAGTTTTACTGAAATGTTCAGAAATTCTGTAGAATTCCTGAAAATTTCAGTAATTCTGCAGAATTCCTGATTCTACAGTTTTACGGTGATAGATGAACGCTAAATGTTTGTAAGCTTGCTTCCAGTTAAGAAAGTGTAAACGTATGGTGCTAGTTTTTGTGAAAAGTTGTAGGATCTGTTTGGGAAAGCAAAAATTCGTTGTAAAACGGTGTTTTTTGGTTGAAAACTTCTAACGTCATGGGGAGCTCTCGCCTTCTCCCTGGCTTACGTATATACATTTGAACTTGAGGCTTTTAAAATTTTGATACTTTTTGAAAGTTCTATGATGTTCTAAAGTCTTTAATTCACGCATCACGTTGACATTGGTGTGTTATGACAGGGATGGTAATAATTCGAACGAGTTTCGTCAAATTGATGTAGTAAACGCTTGCCGTCCTTTAACTTTTGGCCTATGCAAGATTTTTCTTTTTTCTAAACCACTTTCATTTTCATCATGAACATCATGACATGGTGCATTTTAGTATAATATTTTTAACTCCTTTGTTGAAAAGGAGCTCGAATGCGTTATATAATTACATAGCTTACATGCCGTTTCCCATTGTTATATATGTATTGCTTATTATTATTGTTATTATTATTATTATTATTATTATTATTATTATTATTATTATTATTATTATTATTATTATACATAATAGGCTGTACGTCTTATGTACAGTACATACATGTTTTTTCAGATTTGGCGCTTTCGAATTCTTTAAGTCCAAGGCTGTGGATGAACGTGGAAATTTAGCTCCAAGCTATCGTTTATTATGCGGTCTTGGAGCGGGTCTCTGTGAAGCCGTGTTTGCAGTGACTCCTATGGAAACAGTTAAAGTGAAATTTATTCACGATCAAACCTCAAAAAATCCAAAGTTCAAAGGATTCTTTCATGGTGTTCGGGAAATTGTTAGACATGAAGGTATGTAGGACATACTGCAGAATATGTAGTCATATTGTACCTATATATTTAGATATCTGTACTCATGTGGTAGTCCATGAAGACTTTAGCGTGAGTCGGTCACTTTCAAGCGCCGTGCATTGGCTTTTTCCTAGGTAACAATTTCTGAGGGGGGAAGTCGGTGGGTCACCCCAGGCTGGAGGGGACACAGATTTGTTGGGGAGGCGAAAATTTTTTCAAAAACGCCTTAAAATAGCTATAGCAATGTTAATAAAAAAATCAAAAATCGAATTTCTGCTGCTATTTTCCAAAATGAAGTTCGATCGAAATAATTTTGGTATGTATCAAGTGGTAATGACCCCCTCTATGTATGCTGCAAATTTCATGCCGATAGCTCTTGTGTAGCGAGAGTAATAAAAATTCTTGTGATTTTTTTGTTAACGAATTCACAGAACAATCACGGGTTCGCAAAAAAATGACCCACGGATCAATGCTCAGGATACAGCTAGGAAAATTTTCTTTTCATACATAACTAGAGCATAGTCCTAGTGCTATTATGTAAAATAATTTCGATCCCCAAGTTTTTTGGAACAGGCTTAACTTCGAATTTCGGTTCTGGGTCCCTGGGTCCAAAGTGGCTACCCTGGCCAATTCTCTTAACTGTGTTAATTGACTCCAGGAAGCAGGAATCTACTTTTTGGTATTCTATTGCTCTAGGAAGCACAGCGCAAACAATTTGGCGTAGTAATTTTGCATCTGGACTGGTCAAGTCCACGTGACTGGCCAAAAATTTATTTCAAGGCACAGGAAGCCTAAAAACTTGCCTATATAGGATTTTTGGGTGTAGAATTTAGGGTATTTTTTAGGGATTTTTTTCGGGGGGGGGGGCTTCCCGGGGGGGAAGCAAAAATCCCGGGAGGGGGCGATTTCGGGGGGGGGGAAGGTCAATTTCGGGGGCCCCCCCCCCCCCCCCCCCCTGTAAAAAATACCCTGGAATTCAAAATTGGCATTAGTTTTCATGTAGCTTTAGCCCACATATGTGATACTGACCTACCGTTGGGTCCGGAGGGTCGGGGTCATGACTAACAGCCGGTCACTGGGTCAGACGGGTCTGAGGTACTTAAAACATGTGCCATATAGGTTTTCGGGTTCGCAGAGCCCGAATTTGGCATTAGTTTTGCTGTAGCAGCAGCCACCCTGCACCTTTTTACATAAAGTTGGGAGTAATGTTTTGCAAAAAAGTTTCCAAAAAATCACCCACCGTGAGCCAGCCCATAGGTGATGGCAAGGTATCCAATATATGGCTAGATAGTGCAGAGTCTGGACATGTTATATGTATAATATGGGTTAGCTAAGCCAAGTCCGTAGTGAGTAATAGCAAAATTTTCAGTTTTGGTCCGGAGTTGTCCGAGAGTCGGTTTTGGGGTGGGTCGACTATTTTAGCTACCCTGGTCGAAGGAGTTGGGCCTCGGCGGTCAAACTTACATATGTTAAGGTTGGGACCTCTGGCTAGTACCCTGGAAAAAATTTTCCAGCTGCGGCTTGTTACTAACCCTGTAGGTGGGTGATTTTTTTTGCGAATTTTCGGGGTGATTTTTTTGTTAACCTTGCTATAAACAGGGCCTCCTGAAAATCCGACGATGCCTAAAACATTCTTGAAAATTTACCCTCAAAACCCTGTTTTCCGGGCACTTTAGGGTTCAAGGGGGGAATGGCCAAAATCCTGCCGTGGCCAACCAAGTCTGGGGGGCACCCCCCTCCCTAAAAAGCCAAGTGGATATACGTAAGAGAATGTGCACAGTGAAGGAAGACAATGCTTTAGCACAATTTAAAATGTTTCGTAGCCTTTCGCCATTGCAGAAAGCTGGAAATACATGCAACTGAAAATCTACACCTACGTCTACCAACACCCGTTACGTAAATCTACGTTGTGTGTCCATTTCTAATTCTGGGTTCGGAACTGAATATTCATTTTGTCTGTCTTGAAATTTGTCACTTGTCTTGCATAAGCCTCTGTTGTCTGATGTTATGATCAGGTAAACTTTTATTTGTTAACGGCATGTCATTTTTCAGGGATTCGAGGCACCTACCAGGGACTGGCTCCCACAATGGCCAAGCAGGGATCCAATCAGGCAATTCGGTTCTACGTCATGGAGACGCTGAAGGACTGGTATCGAGGAGGCGATCCTAATGTTAAGGTTAACAAACTGATCACCGGCTTGTTTGGTGCTGTGGCCGGCGCTGCCTCAGTTTATGGAAATACGCCTATTGATGTTGTCAAGACTAGAATGCAGGTTGGTTACTAACAAACTGGTTTTATTCTACGCCCGCATTTTGGAGCTGGGAAGTTTGGGAGGCGGGTCACACCCCACTAAGGACCTGCCGCTTGCAGATCCTAGGGGCGCCCCCCTCAATCAAGGTCCTTTGGGATGCTCCCCGATTGGTGGTGTCCTTCTTGGAGAGGGTAGGCCTTCTATAGACCTGCCAATCATATGCTCAGCGACGATTGCCTGCACGAAGAGAGAGAGAGAGAAACACAGATTAAAATTACATTAATGCATTCTCGTTATTGCTGCGTTGATGAAAACAGTATTTGCGGGGTAGTTGTTACCGAACATCTCTTTAATTTGTGTAATGATACGTAATGATTTGTATTCTAGGGGTTAGAAGCTCGCAAATATAAGAGTAGCATTGACTGTGCTGTTCAGATTTGGAAACATGAAGGCTTTTTTGCGTAAGTTTTTGTTTTTATACGAATTTATTGTTTCTTTCTACGTTAAGGGTATTTTTAGGTTATGAGTTATTTAGCGTATGGGATAAGAATTTTTTAAGAGTGTAGTTATTTTGTGGGTTTAACTGATCCTTCTTCCTTTTGTGAAGCTTTCGTCCGTCTTCGGTATGTGTCTACTTCCATGCGTCACCTTTGTTTTCGGTACCTGTTCAGTGACTACTGAAAGCTAGACTGAGGACATCATCTTAGCGATAACGGCTGACTCCCCCACAAAATAGTCTCCAGTCCCCCCCCCCCCTAGCGGCGCACATAAAGAATTTTTTCGCGGGGGGGGGGCGGACCTCAAAAAATTGTTGGGGGGGGTGCCCTCCAGAAGTTGAAATATTTTCGAAAACCAGGTTTTAAAGCAAAAATAAGCTTATATTAAGCAGAATTGATTAAATTTCGAGCCGAGGGTGCGAAAATTTTTGAAGATTTAAACAAGTTGCTATTGAAAGGATTAAAACTCTGAAATAAGGGCAAATTAAGCACGCGGACAATGACATTTTTTCTTTACATCTGCGCCCCAGTACACTTTTGCGTACATTCACTCGCTTATGTGCCTACGTGTTGTCGCTCGAAGGTGGCCAGCCGCTGTTAGAACGTTTTGGGCTTCAGCAAGTACGCATACAAACGAGTGATCAGAATTGGTTAGGGAGGAGGTCACTGGGGCCTATTTGTGGGGTGGGGGTCAGCCGATATCGTGTGGATGATGTCCTCGGCCTAATATCACACTCTATTTGTTATGTATCCTTGCTGAAAGTAAGCTAATCGTAACGAAACAAGGTTTTGAGATGAAAATCTAAGTTTATGCACCTGCCCATGTTCAGAACATGTAGATTGCGCCTTTTGCCAGCTTAAAGGGTGGGGGGTTCCAAATTTTGGTCCTTTTTTCGACTCTCCGATCCCGCTGATTTTTACATATTTTATGGTCCAAACAGTATATTTTAATGAGTTTTTAAAATTAAAGTTGTAAGTCGTACGGTTGTTGCGTAATTTCACCTCAGAGTTGAGGTCTCATGTGATAAACATGGGAAACTTAAAAAGTTTCACTTTTTTGGAATTGTGTCAAATAATCTCGAAACTGGGCTTTGCTAACCAGCCTTGTCTGGTATCATTAGAAAGGCCTGCATAAGGACTGTGATTTGTTGGAGTTAGAATTTTGATTTAGGTCTTTAAAATTTTTTAATCAATTTTTGAATAGTTAAAATTTGACCCACTTTTAAAATGGCTTCAAATTTTAAATGTTCAAAAATTAATAGAAAATTTTTAAAAGCCTAAATCAAAATTCTAATTCCAACAAATCACAGACCTCATCCAGGACTTTCTAATGATACCAGACACGGCTGGTTAGCGTTGCCCAGTTTTGAGATTTTTTGACACTAGTCCAAAAAAGTGAAACTTTTTAATTTTCCTATGTTTAACACACGAGACCTCAACTTTGAGATGAAATTACTCAACACCGTACGACCTACAACTGTAATATTAAAAACTCGTTAAATCTACGAACTAAGCTGGGTGTTAAGTAAGGCTGTAGTTGAGAAATGAATTCTACTCTTAGGCATGTTGGCTAGTTTATTTTGTTTGTTTTGTTGTTTCAGTCTTTATATTTTATAAGAAATCATAGACACGTCTGCCCTGTAGTCAGTTGCGCAAAGCCTTATTCCATAACATTAGAGAGTAAATGAGCGCGGCAAGTATTCCTACCCGGCCCAGAATATTTTTTGGGTTCTCTGCTGCTTTGGAATAAGCGCTTATCGCGTCCAATGGCGCTCTCTCCTGTTTCCGACTAAGGATTTGACTTAGTGACTTCCTGCAATGCAAAGCAGAATCTGCTTAGCAGATGCCTTCATTAATTCTTGATGACTCATGCCTTGTTTCCTGCCAGCCCGCTTTTACTGCACTTTCTTGTTGTAAATTTTTAGATTTTATAAGGGAACAGTTCCTCGATTAAGTCGTGTGTGTCTTGATGTGGCGATAACCTTTATGATCTATGACTCATTTATGGAATTGTTTAATCAAGTTTGGAAGACCTGATTATTTCATCCACACAGCGTCATCAGTTTGGTCTCATCAGGGTCCTTCACTTCCGACAGTTCTCCATTTTACGTGCTAGTGATGATATAGGATACATGCTGTGCTGTTCAAGACTGCTGCTCTAGTCCTTTACTGGTGGAGGCTGACTTTCTGAAGCCAAAAGGAATTTGGTCTTATGTATTTGTGTTAAATTTTAATAGTTCGTGCGTGTTGTCCTTGTATAACATTGCTTTTGTAACTGATTTATATTGATTTTTATTTCGGTTATTTTGTTGTTACTTTTTAGATGCATTCCGTTATTTAATCTGCTTAAATTAATACTAATATGTATAACTGTTTAGTTAGTCATTCCCTGTTTTTATTGTGATATCTGTCGAAACTTGCATTTTGAATTGTCAGAAATGCTGTATTTCCTTTGCATTCATTCCACTGTATATTGAGTATGCTATTGCTTATTTTTATATTGTATCTTTTCTGTGTTGTTTATTGAAGTGCCAAGTGTTTGTATTTGTCTTGTGATCTATCTCGCTCTAGCAAATACAAGCTGACTAGAAAACAAGCTGACTAGAAAAACGATTGTGGTATATAAGGTTTGGGATGTATACTGAAAAGATTTAATTTATTAAAGCATTAACTTCTTGTATTTAACTGGGCCTTTTCTAGGCGAAAAAAGTCTGGCTTATCCCTTGGCAATTTTTTATGGGGGGGGGCTTCATGGGGGGGGCCCATCGATGGGGGGCTCACCCAACATGGGGGGGGCATATTTTAGAAATTTTTTCCGAATTTTTGTGGGTTTTTTGCGTACTAACTGCTAAAAATCGCTAAAAAATGACTAATTTTAGGTGTTTTTTAAGCTAAAATAGCGAAAATTTAGTCAAAAATCCGGCGAAGCCGGAAAATTTTTTGAAAATTTTGGGTAAAAATGGTAAAATTTGGCAATTTTTGGGGTTATGGGGGGGGGAGGTCGGGATTTATGGGGGGGGGGCTTTTCATGGGGGGGGGCTCCTCGAATGGGGGGGGAGGTCGCCGAATGGGGGGCGGCCCCCCCCACCCCCCCCACTAGGGATAAGCCAGAAGTAGGGGTACCCAAAGAGAGTGGAGGCAAGTAGGGGGCGCTCCGCCCTCTAGTAAATAGACCTTGTCTAAAATACTGCGGCTTGCTTCTAATACCTTAATAAAAGTAGACTTAATTTGCTTGCAAAGCTAACTGTTTTCCTGCTTTTCCTATTTCCGTTATACCAAAAACTCAGGTGAAGCCAAATATTTTGCCAGACTTTTGAAGTTTGGCAATTTCAGGACACTTAAGATTTGCGCGGCGATTAGTAGTTAGAGCAAATACATAGTTTTGTTTTGATAACGCCTAGTGATATAGCTTCGTATCATTATGCAGTCAGGTGAGTGTGAGTGAGGTGTAGCCCAAAAGTTGTTTTGGTCCTAATGTTCCTCAGTAAAAAGCCTATTTTACTGGACAGTTGTTGCATGGGCCGCCAAACGACAAATGTGCGGCCAGTGGCCAAGCCCAATGATCGGCTAATGAACAAAGTCCCGCCATAATAATTTGTCAAAATCCCAACACCGCGCATATTCTAAACAGAACTTCTGAAGTCACTGAAGTTTAGATTTGATTTATAACGTGTTAAATTGGTTTTTTAGTGTTCACTATCTATGCACTGTTGAGTGACAATTCGTGTGCCAATGTTTGTGCCGGTTGAATATATAATGGCTTTCAATTTTTGCACAACTGTGTTTACATTGCAGTTCTCTCATGTTTATGTAGTTTTGGCGAATTTCTAAGGGTATTAAGCTTTCATCAGTTTTTGACATAGTGACATTTTTGACATTGACTTGACTCTTTGTGTAATATCAAAATCTGGCAAACCTTATATTTTGATTTCATCTGATCTGAGATTTCTTCGGTTTCTTTGCTGTCTTGAACTTGTGCTGTTCTACAGAAAACTGTAAATGTCACTATGAAATTCATTAATCGTGCTTTCCTATTGTTCAAGCGAATATTAAATAAACACATTTTTGTTCTTTACAGTTTTCTGTTTGCTTTAATTACGTGTAGTTTTCAGTACATTGTCATAACCTATGGTTTTATCTAGTTTGTTATCAACGATGTGTTATTATATCAAAATGTGTAGATGTTCACTGCTGTGAGATTAAATTTATGACAGCATTATTTATGCAGGTTATTTGCAATAAATATAGAGTGTTCTTAATCCGAATCGGTGAGGAATTCGAATGTTTTATTTTTAGATTACATAAGTTGTAGTGCAGGTACCAATATTCCATTAGCCCGCAAAAGTTACTGCTATGAAGAAGTAAAAGCACGTGGTTGTATTATTCTTAGGCCCTATTTCTTTAAAGATAAAACGGATTAGATTAAAATTAATCCGCATTAAAGAAATAGCAACTCGGATTAAACGGATTAAAATTTAATCCAGCGAGTTAAACGGATTAAATTTAATCCTGTTTCTTTAGTGCACCTAGGATTAAAAACTTAGAGTTAATTTTAATCCGACTTGTTTAAGCGCTGTTTCTTTAAAGATTAAGTTTAGTCCGTTTAATCTTCCGCCCGCATTTAACTAACTTAATCCTCTTAAAACTACTGGGATTAAACGAATTAAAATTTTTAATCGCTGTTTTATTATTGGCGGATTAAATGGATTAAAATCAACTCGTTTAATCCGCGGATTAAAATGGTCGGATTAAACGAGTTAATTTTAATCCGTTTAATCTGACCATTTTAATCTTTAAACAAATAGACCCTAACTTTGGGTCTAGTAGTGTTTCACTGCCCCAGTTTAATTTGCTTTAGTTGTGGGATCTAAATAGTTTTCATTTAGCGTGCTGAAAAACTTTCGGTTGTGCTTCCGTTGCAGCTAGTTTAGGGCCCATGTCTAGATAAAGATAGAACCCGAAAAGTCCGGATGGTCGAGTGATTAGCCAGCCCTGCTATCCATCCATAACTGGTCGGTAAATGGGTACCACTACGATGGGGAAGTAACGGGCGTCTGTGTAGCAAGTCGCCCCCCCCCCCTTCACAGATGCAGTCGTCAGTTGAGGTGACATTCCTGGCTCTACGGCTGAGAATCCGGGTATGTGTACTGCCACCCATGTGGTAGGTCTGTGGTACGTCGGAGGCATCTCCAGGAGTAAGCCTTTACTTTTACCCAAGAACCCCATCGGAGAGAAGCTTTTCAATTGTTTCATGCAATTGTGGGAACTATGTTGTATGAAGACCCGTTAGAAAGCAGACGTCAGAAATGTCTTTTTGCTTAATTGTGTATAACAGCTTCCAAGTAATGGATTACTTATAGTAGTGATATTTACGCTGACCTGTTTAGTTTCAGTTTCAGCTCCACTTTCAGACAGGTTTCAGTTTCGGTTTCAGCTCAAAATTTGTTCTAGTTTCAGTTTCCGTTTCAGCTCTTGGGGCCTTTTCGCGCGCGAGTTAAACGAGTAGAGTTAAACGAGTTAAAGTTAAATATTTTAACCCCTGTTCGCGCACTCAGCGAGTTAATTTTAACCCTGCCTGTTTTAACTCTTTTAACTCTAGCAGGGTTAAAACGAGCAGAGTTAAATGAGTTAAAATCGGGCTAGTTAAAATTAACTCGCTGAGTGCCCGAACAGGGGTTAAAAGAGTTAATTTTTACCCGTTTAACTCTGCCGCTTCGTTTGCATTCTTTTCATGCGCGCGTTCAAATCAGATTAAAGCAGTGATCAACGTAACAGGCAAACTATGCTTCCGCCTTGTCTTGAATGAATTTCGGTGGTTTAATATTCCTCCTTTAAATAGTGCTACTAGTTGAAGACTACTTGTTATTCCTTATTTTGTAGAGATTAAACAGCTTTAAGCATCTATGCACAAATGTTTAATTTACTATCAGCAAAGCACAATCTAGATGGCGCCCAAACCACCGTAAGACCATCGCAGCAGTTTGATTGGATATGTTTTTCTAGTCAAAGTTTAAACTTGAAGTAGTTACCCTTTAGCAAAATAGTCGACTATGCAATATTAAATGGGTGTGCGTTGGAATTAAACGTTTTATATTGGAAAAGCTAATTAGTCATTTGTGACATAATAGTACCAAGAGTACATAATATAAGAGTGTGCCACTAAGCACACTCTCTGTTATCAGAGCAAAAACTATGCTCTGCTCGCTAACGGCCCACCCCCCCCCCCCCCCCCGCAAATTAGACCCTTCACTTCAAAGATTTTTGAGCGCTATGTTTATGTTCTAATAAAGCTCGAAGCAGGCACAAAATTCGCGCACGCACTGCTTGTGTTTTCGAGCTTAAGCACATAAACATAGAGCGAGTGAGCGTACCCCCGTTTCGACTAGGTACTGATTTGCGGGGGGGGGGTCACTAGGGTCTGATTTGCGGGGGTGGGGGGTGGGCCGTTAGCGTGCAGAGTATAGTTTTTGCTCTGATAACAGAGAGTGTGCTTAGTGGCACACTCTTATAATGTACTCTTGATAGTACTCAGCAAAGCTCAATATAACAAGTAGCTGCTCCTTGAACGGTTTTACAGCCGATTGCACCAAATAAGAATAAGATTAGAATAGGCTTATTCCTATTTTATTCCGGAATAAAATCGGAATAGCAAGAATTTCATTGCACCAAATAAAAATAAAATCAGAATAAGAATAAGAATAGGATTAGATTAAGAGCATTGCACCAAACTTATTCCGGAATAAAATAGGCATAAAATGAGAATAAGTCCCTTATTTATTCTTATTCCTATTCTTCCTCAAGAGCAGGTTTAAGCCCATATTTTAAAATTTTTGAGCGATGTAATATTTTCCTAACTTGAGACGTCAAGAACTGTCTTTCCGTATGACTTATTCATGTCTGCTTATTCATGCTAGGCAAAGCAAATTCTTCGTATTTGCATTTTAAAATGCTAATTATTGATTCAAACAGAATTCGCAAGGTAAACTGGCAAAATTCTTGACTATTTGTGTTTACGTTCATTTCTATGCCTAAAGATTTTTTGCCGAAATGTAAACTATAACTACTCTTGCTATAAGCCATAACCCAGCGCCTTGTTAGTACTATTTGTACATTTTTAAATTTCAGTTCCTTGCTTGCTCAACTTAAACTTATAATCAAAATATGGCTAACATCAGAATAAGAATAGGAATAAATTCAGTAGCACGTGACAAAACCTACTATAATCTGATTGGTTGAGTATGACGTTTGGTACCGTTTGATTGGTTAAACGAAAATAAGAATAGGTATACCTATTCTTATTTTATTCTGAGAATAAAATAGTATTAGCTCAGCTAATCCTATTCTTGTTTGGTGCAACGGAATATCGGACTAAAATGAGAACAGGAATAGCTATTCCGAAATAACTATATTCTCAGAATAGCTAGTTCGATTTGGTGCAATCGGCCGTTAGTGTGCAATACACGGTGGCATTCATGATGGCTTTCACACTGTGCTTTGCTTATACAGTGCTTTGTTACCGAGCAGGGATCCCTACAATCAATTTAAGGAAGGGATACATCATGAAAAATGTTATGGTTACGGATTCTGCTTATTTCCACACATAACTTTGTAACACATGTTCTGCACATCGAGTTTAAGTATTGAGTTGTTTCCTTCAGTATTTAACGAATAATTAGTTATCGATTAATTCCATGTAATTTGGAAATGTGTGTATAATTTACGATGACACGACGGTTCCGCAGCAAAAAAGCAATTCCTAAGTGCTTTGTCAGAATCGACCGAAACTTTTCACATTACAAGCCAGTCAATCATGAAGAATTGAAGACCAATAAGCTAACAGGGTGCAAGCACCGACCAATCAGGTAGCGCCTCTTTGAAGTAGCGCTAGCCAATCAAGCCTGGACGTATTTTGAAACAGCCAATCAAAGCTAACAAAGCTGAATGCCATAAAAGGAATACCTTTGAGCGTTTCATAGTGTATTTCATAGGATCAAATTCGCGACTTTTCTCAACACATTTTATGCAATTATGTATTATTCCACACTACTTATTTTGCAAATGCAGTAACAGTTAACTATTTGTTCTGAACCGAAAAATAAAGATTTTTGTAAAAAACTTGTATTAACATAATAAACAAGCCAAAATAGTAAATAAAATACCACTTTTGGTTTAGTTGACCTGTAGTGACTTCAGGCGGCCTACCTTATTTTTAACTCGTTTAACCCCCGTGCAGAATCGAGGGTTAAAATTCAATGGGAAAAGTTGCTGCAGAGTTAAAGGAGTTAATTATAACTCGCGCGCGAAAAGGGGTTGAGTTAAAATTAACTCCGTGGATTTTAACCCGTTATGTGCGCGCGAATGCAGGTAGTGTTAAACGAGTTAATTTTAACCCCTGTTCGCGCGAGCACCGAGTTAAAAAGCGTTTAACTCGTTTAACCCCAGCTAGTTAAAATTAACTCATTTAACTCTTTTAACCCTGGCGCGAAAAGGATCGAGTTAATTTTAACTCGTTTAACTCGCGCGCGAAAAGGCCCTAAGTTTAGCTTAGTTTCAGTTTCAGCTCCAAATTAGTTATAGTTTCAGTTTCAGCTCTGACTAAAATGAGTTTCAGCTTTAGTTTCAGTTTCAGCTCCAAGTCTTTTATAATTTTCAGTTCAGCTCCAAGTTTTTTTTATAGTTTTCAGTTTCAGCTCTAACTAAGATTAGTTTCAGATTTTGTTATCCTCTATGTTATTTTTAAACTGCGATTTAGTTTCCGTTCCTAATTCTGAACTTTCGCATAATCTCACTGAACATTTTTGTTCGTGACAGGCAGGGCACTCGAATTGTCGGTGTCGTGATGAATTCTTTCATAGATAGTATCAAGAACATGCCCCTGAATACTTTTCCCCTTCGGAGCAATAAGGTGAAATATTTTCCCCCTAAATATTTTTTCTCCCGAATATTTTTCCCCCCTAATAAGGTGAAATATTTTCCCCCCTAAATATATTTCCCCCCGAAAATATTTTACCCCCCACTGAGTAAACACTGCTCTGCTCAGTACAGTAAGCTATATGAAACCCGTTCAGATTATGCTGCAGTGTCACTGTAGCTTTATATATGTTGGACAGCACTATCAAGGGAGTTTATATACCGACTTCCTGTTAAGCTTCCAACGTAAGCTTTAACATGTTAACTTATTATTTTTGTAACATTCAGTGTCTTATTCGAAGACCATTGGCTCTTGATCACGATCCACCGTACGACTGGACTGGACTGGACTGGACGCTTGGCTCAGTTCATGAATTAACGTCATGTTTTTGTATTAACATTATACGTCTTACTGTATCATATTATATATCATATCATATATACATATGTGTGTGTTTTAAGTAAAACTTTTTAAATGCCTTTAGTCGTGACTGATTGCAGAATATCAGCAGCTTGTATGTGTCATGATAGAGATGCTCTGCCTTAGTATTCGTTGTCGGTCAGTTACCTTTGATAATGTTGGACGCCTATTTATGGCGACCATGTAAATGTAAAGCCAAGCTCAGAAAGTGCATCGAACCTGATATATGTATATCCTATGTTCGCTATGTCATAAAGAAATAATGAAAAACGCCTGCCTGCAGTCACTAAGGCTGTAGCCTTAGTCCGAATAGGAGAGAGCCAATGGGCGCGGTAATGTCGGGCTATGTTCGCTATGTATAAGACGTTAGACGTCCTCAACTGGTCTTTAAGTGATGGTTCGGATATTTGATCCAAATCTAGAAAGCAGCAATTTTACACACTTCTTGCAGTTCAACGAGTTCCGCTATATTACAGAACAATATTGCCGACGGCTATTTTTCTGATTTCGTTTGATTAGCTTTCAGGACAGTGCGTGACCCCTAGGTTCCCCTAGGTTGCATTACAGAAGTCTTCTACCCTTGCTAGGCTTGCTAGGTTTGCTAGGTGTTCTTAGCAGATTTCACCAACTATCTCCTCGCGATTCGTCGAGCACGCCAGTTTCTCAGAAATCTTATCCATGTACCGGACAATTATAGACAGTGCACAGTTGGCATAGGATTCAGAATTTCCTAAGGATTTTACTTACTTAGTTTTACTCTCGCTTGAATTGTTCTAGGAAATGGATGGTGTAGAAGCAGGGGAAATTTTGAACTACTTGCATCAGCAAGAGTATCCTGCATGGTGCTGCTCAAAGACACAGAAACGCGATTTTCGGAAGAAGTGCCAACCCTTCTCTTTCAAATCTCACGGTGGAAAGGACCACCTTTATCACAGTTCAGGCAGCAAAGTCCCTTGTAAGGTTGTAATAGGTGAGGAAGAGAAGAAGCGGGTTCTTGAAGGTGTCCATGTCAATGACATCGGCGGTAGTCATTTTGGAGTCACAGCTACTTCTGAAAAATTAGCGGAGCGGTTCTGGTGGAAGGGTCATTCCAAGGATGTTAAAACCTTCTGCCAAAACTGCCACATTTGTCAAATGTCAAATCCTTGCAATAAACCTCCCCCTTCGACATTGCACCCCATTCCCGTAACCAAATCTTTATTTCATCGTTGGAGTATGGATTTACTGGGTCCTTTGAAGGAAACCCCAAGAGGGAACATTTATGTGGCGGTAGCCTCTGAATATCTTACCAGATGGTGCGAAGTCTGGCCATTGAAGAGTAAGGCCGCTGTTGAAGTCCAACAGTGTGTGCTAGATTTGGTTTACAGATATGGCTGCATGGAAATTCTGCAGACTGATCAAGGAACGGAGTTTTGTAATGAGCTTAACAGCATCCTCTGCGAGAAGCTTCAAATCGAGCATCGCATTTCAACTGCCTATCACCCCCAGACTCAAGGACTAACCGAAAGGTTTAATCAGACATTGCAGACCCAAATTATGAAAGTTTGTGCTCAGAACATTGCTGATTGGGATATTAAAATCCAGTCCATTGCCTTTTCCTACAGAACGAGGAAGCAAAGTTCAACGAGAGAGAGCCCATTTTTTTGATGTATGGTACTAATCCCAGACTTCCAGTGGAACTTGGGCCAGGAATGGATGAACCGCCAGCCTGCTTAAATACTCGGATCGATGACATCCAAACAGAGATCATCAATCGCAGGGAGCTTGGGGTCCAGCGGCTTAGCAAAGCTCAAGCTAAGCAGAAGAAGGCCTATGATTTAAAGCACTCAAGTCCGCTATATAAAATTGGTGATCAGGTGTTGGTGAAGAACATGAGAAGAACAACCAGGAAAGCCAAGCTGCAGCCACGAAAAATGGGTCCTTACTTGATCCACGAAGTTCTCAGCCGTGGAACCTTTAAGCTTTCGAAGAATGGCATGGTGCTGGATCAAAAGTTTAATGCTTGTGCTTTGGAGAAGTACCGATGTTTGCTTCCATCGGCAGCTGAGAAGATCGAAACAGACCCATGTAATACGTCAATGGAATGGGTGTCGAACTCTCAGATCGAGACATTCAGTCCAAACTGTTTCCCTACGTGGGGTGGTAACTTCCGCGGTGCCGTACTGGTAAACACATGCACTATTGATGGTGTTTTTGCTTTATTGCTTGCTTTTGACATTAAGTACCCTGGAGTAATTTTCAGCTACTTGCAAGAATCGGCAGCAGAAAATTGCATTAGTAGCTCTTTGCGGCTCATGCAACAAGAAAAATTTGATCAAGGCAAATTTGAATGGGGTTCATTCCTTTTTGGAGAGTTTGAGATGCGATATGATTTTTATGGCTCTGAATACGAAAGAATGTTGCAGCCATTGAAGGACGTTTGGAAGGCACAGTCTGTTTCTTGTTGCGACTCCACTTTTTGTCCTTGTAGAAGAAACGTCGATGAGCTCTATTTTCCGTCATCAACTGCGGCTAATCTGGAAGTCACCCTTAAGCAGCTTTACAGTGAAGAATCCACAACAAGATGCGGAAGATCCTGGTCACCAAGAGTTCCGATCCCACCGGATGCTCCTATTTTCACGGATACTGTACACGATCTTGATACCAATACAGAAAGGTTAAAGAATTTTTGCGCAGGATCTCGAGTCCGACCATCTCTTAAATTCGTTAATGATCCGTGGATGCTTCCAATAGATATTTTAGAAGATTGTTCAGCCAGCAGGGCAGTTCAGCTTCTACCAACGCGCCTTTGCTTGCAAGCTCACAGATTCGAATTAGCTGGGTTAACCTTGAACTGTCCAGGTCATTTTGCTGCTTTGATTAATGCAGAGAACAAGTTTTTGTTTTATGACGGAATGCGGACACCCGCTGTTCAGCCAGCCGAAGACGTTGACTTGAGCGGGTGGAAACCGGGTTTGGCTCTTTATTGTCTCGTGGAAAAAGTCTCCGATGAATTGGAACTGTAATTCTGACTGCGTCGTAATTCCCCCATGCCCTTGACGTTGACATGACTTGAATACTGAATTGTTCAAATATCACCAGTTTTGTTTGACTTGTGTTCTTTGCCTTGTTCAAATATTGTCACAGTTTTGGCTTTAGTTTTGTTTGCGTCTGATGTAATACCTGCTCGGAGACAATTACAGTTCTCTTGTTTGGAGTAGGAGTTAAATTTAAAAATGAAAGTAACCTAGTATTACCATAGGATGTTACAAAAATAATAAGTTAACATGTTAAAGCTTACGTTGGAAGCTTAACAGGAAGTCGGTATATAAACTCCCTTGATAGTGCTGTCCAACATATATAAAGCTACAGTGACACTGCAGCATAATCTGAACGGGTTTCATATAGCTTACTGTACTGAGCAGAGCAGTGTTTACTCAGAGGGGGGAAAATATTTCAGGGGGGAAAAATATTTAGGGGGGAAAATATTTCACTTTATTAGGGGGGAAAAATATTCGGGGAGGAAAAATATTTAGGGGGGAAAATATTTCACCTTATTAGGGGGGGAAAATATTCGGGGAGGAAAAATATTTAGGGGGGAAAAATATTTCACCTTATTGCTCCGAAGGGGGGAAAAATATTCAGGGGGAAAATATTTCACCTTATAGGGGGGAAAATATTTGGGGGGGAAGAATATTTCACGACACGGCCGCCGTCCGGAAGCTCGGAAAATTAGCATAGCAAGGTTTGAAGCTCATTTTAAGCTTAGTTGCTCCAAATTGCAAATTTGTTTGTTGATTTGTATCCCAGCCGGCCCCAAACGCTACAGCCAGGAACTTAAAAAACCATAAAGCTGCCAGCCAAAAACGTAGTAATCCAAAGCGCTGGCAGCAAAAACTTCAGCAAGCCGATGCCAAAATTTTGCCAAAAATGGGAAATTTTTGCTTTTCTATTGTTGATCGCCTCTCCGAGCTCCAGATTCGCCTCCAGCAAATTTAATAATTTCTACCATTAACATGACAATGACAAGTACTATTTGCCAAATTTGTATCATTCTTCTAATACATACATTTAAGCACAGTTTTAAACTAAATAAAGCGGTCGCTTTCATCAACAATGATACAGTGATAAGGATCAGGACGCAGAGATCGATTCAGAAAGTTGGACACGAAAAATAGATGATCCTCCAAACCTTCGAGAGAATCCACTGTTGCCTTCATCTTTGAGCAATTCTCCGTTTCAGAATCCAATTTCAAGAAACATTTTCTGTGTCTACCGTCCTGATTTTGCCATGTCGAAAACTTGTACTTCAGAAAAACCGAAGTCAGTTCCCATTTCATTCCAATTTTTCTTTGTTCAGCCAAACTTCTGAGAAAACATTTTGCCAAATCAAACCGATCAAGAGAGTGATCGACAACCACTTTTTCGAGGCTGGGAAGTGATCCAAAACTCTTTCCCAGTTGTTGTCCTAATTTTGTCTCAAAATTTCGGTTATTCGATCGCTCAAAATCACTAACAGAGAGGGTAAATGTGGTCAAGTCTGATAAGTTACTGACATAGTCCAAATAAATGGAAGGATTAATGCCGTATGAAAAATCCATGACTAGACCGAGATGACATAAGTCTGGTTGAAGTCTACCGTCCAAATAAATCCGTTTTGGATCATTCCCCAAATTGGCAGACCGAAAAGACGGACCTACTCGAATTCCGGACTCGGATGTTTGGAACCGGACCGAATTTAGGTCCAATTTCACCAGAACCGGGCAGAGTAGTTCACGCTCCAAATCAAAGAGTTCCATTGATAAATCAGTGACGCTGTGCAACAGTCTGGAAAAGGATAAACCAGAAGCCGCGGAGATTTTTAGCGGTCGTTGCCTAGCTGAAGCCGACGAAAGACTGAGTGATCGAAGACTCGGCCACGGCAAAAAAGAGTCGTCTTTCGGACTTCCAACGGAATTTGAGATCCACGTAGTGCTCTCATCAAACTGAATATCAGCTTTTTCAAGATGAATCAGGTTTCCCAGATAATTTTCAACAAAGTCCTGCCAAGAAATACTGTCAGCCTCGATATGACTTTTAAACTCGATTAAATTCGGATTTTGAGTCACCACTTTCGCCAACACTTCCGCTTTTGCAGTGATTAGGCGGAGTCGACGAAGAGATCCGGATTTTGTCAATTCCGTCAACAAATTATCCGAAATTTGGTTGACCACTAATGAAAATAAATTCGGAAAATAAAGTCGTTCTGACACACTGTCGCAACTCTCACCATAGTGCAACAGTTCAAGGAAGGGACAATGTTGACTTAGGCTTAACAAAGATTGGAACGATAGCGAAAATTGGGGAATAATTAAAGAATTAAGTTGGCAGACAGCGGAGCTTTCAATTTTCGGAATAAATTCAGCAAAATAGTCCAACAAAAGAGGTACAGAAACGCTCAAACAGGGTAAAGTAGGCGGGATGGGTAGGGACAAAGATTCTCCATTTTCTACCATTAATTCCAGCAAATACGAATGTATTTGATTCGGCTCTACCAAGATTAAATTCTCCCGAAATTGGGTCTCATTTTGGCTTTCGTCATCCCACAGTTTGAGAGAAACATTTTCAGGTCTGCGCTTCAATTGCTGCAGTGTTCTGAAATTTGCTAGCGGCATTCCCAGAGTATGCAAATTAGGAAAGGAATCGCGAATTCGAACCAAAACTGATTCCCTGACAGGACTAAGCAGATAGAGTTCATTCAGTCCTCGAAGTCGATTCATAATCCACTCAACTCTTCTGTCCAAAATCTCGTTTGGAAATCCGCAAAAGGCCCGTTTCCAGTCCTCCTGTCTAGCTTTAGAACCGACGGCTACAAATTTCACATCCAAATAGGCCTCAAGAACAAGACGACGAAACTGTTTTGAGACCTTTTCGATGTGCAATCGCTCTCGCCAAGGAATCAGACGAAAAATTTCGGTCAAAATGTTATCAGGCAAATCAAGCCAATCAGTAACTAGCAGAGATGAAACCGGGTCACTATTTACTGACCCGGTGACCCGGTGACCCGGTCGACCCCTGACCCGGTGACCCGGTGACCCGGTGACCCGGTATTTTTGAAAATTCAGGTTTAAGCTTGCAAAAAATAAAAATACTTCATTGGGGTGCTGTGAGTGTTTTTTACCATTTTGGACATTTTTGACGACTAAAATAGCAAGTTGGGTAAAAGTTTTGCTTTCCTTAAGGTAGTAGCATTGGGAAGTGAATATTGTAAGTAAGCCGAAAAAAATCCAAACGAATCAAAAAATTTTGCACTCTATAATGTGAAGTAAACTACCTAGCTTTTTGAATCAAACAAATTGGAACAAAATACTTTGCCAAAGTCATAACATCATCTAATTCTAGTCATATGGTTTAACATTAGCACTTTTCTGTTTTATCATTATATATTTTATTAAAATATTTCATTTAGTTGTATGATTGAAGTTTCTCTCAGCGGAATTTCTATGGAAATATTTTTTCGTATGGCTAGGATTTATAGAATATGAAATAAAATCAATCACAATTGGTTGCTGAAGATATGTAGTAAGCCATAACAAATGCAAAAAATGCTAAGTAAAACTCAGAATCTGTAAATCTTGTTTTGTTGAGATCTTCCTTCTTACCGAGATTTGAAACCCACAGTCTGACCCTCTCCCTCCAAAAATAATACCATGGAGAATTTCAGATTTTAAAATAAAGATTTCAGACTCTCAGGGCCCATGTATAGTTTTCATTTTCTAGTTAAGATACAACGCAGTCATTGTAGCTTCAAACCAAGGTCTAAGCTTGACAGGACATTACAAATATTATGAGGACACTGCTACAGCGACAAGCATTTAAAAAACTACACGATTAAGTTCAGAATATTTCTATTGCTAGTTTTTGAGTAATTGTTGAAGTTTTGAAGTTGAAGTTGAAGTAATTGTTGAAGTTGAAGTTGTCAAAAATTGGTAAGGCTTTGAAAAATATCGTATAACAGCAAAAAAATTCCTCCAATCAAAAATACCGGGTCAAGACCGGGTCAGAGCTCCTGACCCGGTGACCCGGTGACCCGGTCCATATAGTGACCCGAACTGACCCGGTGACCCGGTGACCCGGTGACCCGGTGACCCGGTTTCATCTCTGGTAACTAGTTCTTTGGACATGGTTCTTGGTCACAAGCAAATTGGTTACAGATAAAGATATTCTAAAAAACAGGAAAAAGCAGCCATTAATAATTTATAAAATTATTTTTGTCAGCTCCTTATATGTACGTTTGAGTTTCAAAGCGTAGGGTCTGTCAATTATATGCCTACTCAAAAACTTGTCACTATAGTTTGGAAACGAATTCTCAAACTTGGATCGTTTCTGCCTGGGTGGCTCAATTGGTAAAGCGTTGGCCTAGATCGCCAAAAGTAGTGGATTCGACATCCTGTAGCAGTTGATATAATGACTTCCTTCTATCTGTCGCTTATTAGTTGGCATATTTAAAGCAAAGAAGGATTAGAATATCTTCTGGATATACTAGCATATTGGGAGAGTATTGGAGAGTGCTTGTAGCAAAGAACTTTTGAGCACACTTTTTAAGCTTGGAAGGAAATCTTCAGGAACGGTTGTACTTTAATCATACATCTGCCTTGTCTCTAACTGTCGTGCTTGGAAAATGTAAAAATGTAAAAATTCGTTGCTTTTTTTGGTGTACCGTAATAAGTAATTGCGGTACTTTCTGACATTGTAATGTATTGTAGTAGTAATATTGTAGTAATATAACGTAGTTATATTAAGCAAGTGTAGAGATATAACACTACCGCTATGACTAGAGTTTGTCCCAATTAAACGTTAACAGCAAAAATCTAGTATCGTATTAAAACTGTCAAGTATATGATTTTTCTGGCTATTAAGGACGTACCAAATGTTGCATGCCCTAAACGACTTCCCAAGCAGTGCACTGATGCTAAGGGTATCAGAAATAGACAGCAATAGATTCCATGATTGCGCTTAAAGTTTTTATCATTGTTTTATCAGGCGTTTATGAAGCAAACAAATTCCGAATCGATCAGCAAAAGTATGCTGTAGATAACAGTATAACAGTATCAAAGCGCCATGCGTTATATCTTCGGTAACACATGCACAGGGCACTACACAACTGCTCAAATGCTTTATTTGCTAATTGTATGGAAAATGTACAATCGTAAGTAGTCAGCAGTTTGAGTGTGAAGCTGAATGGTTTCGGTTGATTTTCGATTAAGAACTATAACAGTTACGATCAGATTATTCTAAGGTAATAACTCTCGTATGGATGGAATACCAAGCTACCCGCAAGCTACCCGCAAACTTTTGAGTGCAATCAAGTGCTACATTACGAAATCGCTTAATAACACTTGTTTATGCATACACCTATTTTAACGGTTCTAAACTATTTAATCAGAAAATATTGATTTGGATTTATTTTAATAGGTTTTAAAAGAAAGTTTTTGGAAAATTACTCCATTTTTAATACAAATATTTGAATCAAATTTTTGGGTGTCTGGTCAAAACAGGAGATCAAAACTGGATAATATAACAATATAATGGAGGTTTTCTAATAATCAATAAATATGTTATAAATATAAGTTAGAAATAAATGACAATCTACCGGTATAGGTTCTGTCTTGACGAGCTACAGTCCTGGGTGTAACATTAGTCCCGATGAGAAAGTCTAACAATAATTTCATGAGAAATTTTTCAAACAAATTAATTAGGCGAATGAATGCAAAGTGTGAAGAATAGTCAACGTTAACGGAAATGTCAACGTTCAGCTTATTTCATTTGCCGATCATCTTCTGATAAAGATTTTTTGCTATCTTCCTTGGCGTCGAAGGCTTCTATTTGGAACGAATTTCAACGGAATTTCGCCGTCTTGCTTTTGAATCCTACGTCGATGTGGAACTCTTGGTCGTCGCCTCAGCAAAACTTTTACGCGTCTCTGATAAGATGGTATCCCTTCACGTTGGCGGCGAAATTCTGAACGATCGGCTTGATTGGGTGATGAATCGATTTGTCGGTCTCAAAGAACTCTACTTGCTGTTTCAGCTTGACGATTCCGTCTTGAGCCGAATTGGAGAGGCTTTTCCTCATTTGCATATTCTGGGAATTCAACTGGCCAGTCCGGATTATCGGTTACCGTTGGATCGACTGCCTAAAAAATTATCCCTGAGACTGTT
The DNA here is from genome assembly GCA_030248195.1 of Trissonchulus latispiculum. NCBI lineage: Eukaryota > Metazoa > Nematoda > Enoplea > Enoplida > Ironidae > Trissonchulus > Trissonchulus latispiculum. Next base: position 6,385 of record JASAND010023562.1, on the reverse strand, counting down.
TGCGACCAGAAAATACGACGAAGTGCTTAATCCGAAGCAACTTTCAATAATTTTCGATGCGGTATCATCTCGGAATTGTCGAATTCTGACTTTGCTGACATCTATTGGAATTCGGACGATTAATAAACGATTCGAAACGGCCGTTATATCAGTTGATTCCGTCGTCTTTGGAATCTTTGACGGTTGATAAAACGATGATTTCTGCGGATTTTATTCCGAAATTTGAAGATTCCAAATGCCAGCTCCGGACCCTAGTTATTCCAAGATATTGTCTATCCTACAAATCTCTACTTTGCCTAATTCGAAGCTGCCCATTCCTGGAAGAATTGGCGTTCCAGAAATTGAACGGTGACACTTGCCTCACAGAAATCGAATTGGATCAAATAACGATTCCCAGTTTACTTAATTTGTCGGTTTCGGGTCGAATTTCTGAGGGTCTATTGTGTGCCTTAACGAAATCCGGAAATCTTCGGGAATTGAGCTTAAACTCCGTAGCCGATGCCGAACTATTGATGAAAGTGATACACCGAAATTCAAAGCTGCAACGTTTGAAGTGTCGCCTTCTAGAGGACAGCATTTCACTACTGTACTTCTGCGAAAACTGTCTCGGAAATCTACCGTATCTTACGAGAGCGGATATCCAGTTTCATTATCCCTGCCGGATTGACAACTGCGATTCTATTTCGCAAGAAGGATCTTTAATTCCATGGCCAAATCTTCGATCCCTAACTCTTTCTGCAAAATACGAGAATCGCCCTATCGAAATTCATACTGAATCGGGTTTATCATTTTCGAACTTATTGCATAGCGTCACCTATCTTAGCCTATCTTATGTGAGTCTAAACTGTGAAATCTCCTGTCCAATTTTGCACGAACTCAAACTTCATTATGTTACTTTTGAAAACGCTGAAGCTGGAATTCGAGTCGGTCCGCTTTTGGGAACACTTTCGACAACAGGTCCTAAAATCCATCCCTGGAAAGTTTATTTGAACAGAGGAATCGTGCCGGATCTATGCTGTCTGAATATATCGCTAAACGTTTCAAGCTCTTTATCCGCTTCCGCTTACAATCATTATCTAAGCTGTTTTCAAAATTTGACAACTTTTCACTTCAACTTCAGCCATTCCGATACAACTAATTCCAGTCATTTTTTGTACAAAATTGGTCTAACAAAGATCTGCCTACTTCCTACGCTGCAAAGTATTCGGCTGGCACTTTTCAGTGACGACGACGATTTATTGGATGTCTTGCGTTCAATTCTTACAAAAATGACGAAACGAAGACGAGTTAAGATCAAAATTGGCCAACGCTTGGCCCTGCTGAGATACATGTTTTTAGTGTTGTGCATTGGCCGGTGCGGCCAATGGCTGGCCAATGGCCGGCCATTGGCTGGCCAAGCCATTGGCCGTTGGCCGAGAAAATCTCGGCCAGTTGGCTTGGCCGGCCATTGGCCGTTGGCCGGCCAATGGCCAATGGCCAACGGCCAATTGGCTGGCCGTTGGCCGATGGCCGGCCAATGGCCGTTGGCCGGCCAATGGCCAACAGCCAACGGCCAACTGGCTGGCCGTTGGCCCTTGGCTGGCCAATGGCCGAGTGCTGGCCAAGCTCAAATGAACTGATCCTGTGCGTTAACTGTGTTGAAAAATTTAATTTTGCTGCATAATATCGTAAACATGTTGCTTATAAACGTTACATTAGATACAGTACTACAGATTTTCACTTAGATGTTGACAATTTTTATCGTTATTAACGTTATTTTACAATTAAAATTGCTATTTGCATGCATATTTTAAGTCTGCTAACAACGTAGTTTTTAAATTTGTCTGGCGGTGAACGTCTCATCACTTTATTGCGGTCCTCCAGCAAAATTAAACAGAGTTATCGCGGGTTGGAGCTAAATGCTTGGAAAAACTATTTTACAAATATTGTAAATTGTAAATTGTACTATTAAAATAAAGTTTAATTAATTTGACGCCTAATTAAGCACGGTAGACGAATAAAAATAGTAAATTCTAGCTCGTCAACGTTGACAAATAGCTAAAGAACGACCTATAGCTTACGGCCAAGAAACAGCCAACGGCCAACGAGCGGCCAACGGCCAACCAGTTGGCCGTTGGCCACTGGCCGTTGGCCGGCCAACGACCATTGGCCGGCCATCGGCCAACGGCCAACGGCCAGCCAATTGGCCGTTGGCCATTGGCCGTTGGCCGACCAACGGCCAATGGCCGGCCAACGGCCAACGGCCAATTGGCCGGCCAACTTCAAACTCCGGCCAAGCCAAGCCAAGCCAACCATGAAAATTTTCGGCCAACATGTTTTTCGTTCGCTGTGCAAACCAAGCTAACGGAACCGTACTGAGACTGGATCCTGAGAAAGAGAAATTCGCCAAAATCAAGGCAACTATTCCTCCAAATTACTTCAACTTTAAAATATTCGTTGACTACAAGTTTATCAGCAATCGACTTGGCTCGTCGCCAGAACACTGTATCACAGTTGAAGACGAGGCCGACTTTGTTACAGTGAGCTCGAAATGCAAAGGCTCCGGATTCATGCGGACTTTACGCCGCTGTGTCTGGATACTGATTAAGGCTTTTGCAATGTATCTTACACTGGCTTGCACCAACCATTTTTAACTCGGTGTTACGTTAACTCGGTGTTAACAAGAGATAACCCGCAGTTAGACCGTTGCACCAAATTAGGTTAACGTAACTCGGTGTTAACCTTAAGGTTAACTCGGTGTTAAACACCAAAAAGTTAACCCTCAGCGGGAGTAGGGTTAACCCTCATAGCGCCACTATTTTTAAGGATATTTGTTATTTTTATTGCTGTATTAAATTCTATGGTAAAATATAGGTACTGAGTGATAATTGAATAAATGAGTAATTAGGACGATTCGGAAAAAGCTTCCACAAATTTCTCAATTCCTCAAAAATTGCTTTGACCCCTTCGACAGCTATGATGACTCTTGAAACGAAGGTTCCTTTCAGAAAGGACATTGAGGTAAGGTTTACATGGCATTAATTTTACAGTGCCCTTCCAGATTGTATTTCATTGTATCAAGCCCAGTACAAGAAAGTATTCTGTTAACCTTATTGTCCAGCCGATAACACCGAGTTAAATGAATGGCTATAACCGCTTCCCGATTGGATGGAAACTGTTTCTGGCTCCCTACGGATTGGCTAACCCTCTATTAAAAGTTAACTCGGTGTTAACCTTCAGGTTTCGTAACCCTGAGCTGAAAAGCGTTGGTGCAGAGGGTTAGGGTTAACCTTAACCATAAGGTTAACTCGGTGTTCTGTAACCTGCTGCACTCAGGGTTAACTCGGTGTTAACCTTAACTTTAATCTTATTTGGTGCAAACGAGCGTTAGTCTGTGAATGACTGGATGTAGGATTTCAATTGTAATATGTTTATTATCTCGCGGGTATCAGTTGGCTGCGGGCCGCGGGGCAGGGCGGGGCGGGGCGAGTACCAGCTTGCGGGTAGCGGGGCGGGGCGGGTCGCCAAAAAGGTACCCGCTTCCAACTCTGGGTTACCAAATACCAACCAAATGGAAGCAGCAGTATACTAAATTAACACTGCTTAAAGCGTTGATTTCCCTCCCTTCGAGTATTTTTAATCTTTAATACTCGTCTAATCTTATAGCATTGATTGAAGCTTTCAAAATGATTGATTCAAGCCAGAATTCTGTTGTTTCTAATGTCCTTAAAATCGAGATTTAGAAGATGTGCAGCGCAAGCTTAGCGGTTTTTTCGTAGCTTCGTGGTGTAGTGGTTGGTTAGCACGTATACATGTCTTGAGAGTCGAGATATGAAGGGTCATGGTTCGATCCTCGGCAAAGCCAATATTTTTACTTTTCATTCAGAGTGAAAATCTCAACTTCACAATTCCCCTCTCTCGCCGACGTCCTAAGCTTCCACGATACACTTTAACCGACGCCTCCCGTCTTGAGCTCGCCATCGGCCTTCTTGGTTCACCAACTCTAGGTATAATCGCCACAACGCTTTGAGCTTTGCATGCTTGTTAACTAAATTTCTGTTCATTTTCGACGAACCAGCGGAGCCACGAAAAACGGGAGATTCAACTTTCAGCCGCTGTTCTGATTGGTTGGGATATTTCGAGATTACGGTAGGACATAATTGCTGTGCAGTGTAAAATTTCCATCTCAGTTTCAGCACAATGATTATTTGTCAAAACCTCCCTTTGTCGGAAATCCCATAAAATTTGAAATTTGAGTCAACCATAATAAATCATTTTCATTGGTTGTTTCAGAAATTTCAGAAACCTTCAAAACGGTGTCAATGTTGCGGTGTCTGTGGCAATAAAGAATTCAAAACTGAAAACCTAGAGAATATTTTAAGCGATAAATAAATTTTCACAAGTTTACTCTCTTCATGTTTCTATTTATTCGCAACTCCATTGCTGGGCAACCTAATATAACTTTAATTTCCTCAGTTTGGATCGATTTAAACGGTGTAACCAGAGATGGAAGTGAGTCGCAATTTCGCGACCCACGGGTACCCGTAACCCACGACCCACTGTGATTTCGTCAACCCACTTCTTAAATTTGGACATTTTTGCATATTTAAGTACCCAATAACATGCATCGAGCAAAATTAAGGATTTAAAAACGTACATTGTGAAGTATTAAAACTTTTAGGCAAAAATTTGGCGTTCACAGCTTACTTCATCAGACTTACTTCTTCGTTTTCGTTTATTTATATCATACACTTTATTAGTACCAATAAAATTACGAATGATCATCACTCTTTGAACTATGTCGAAATTTCAAACTTGACATTATATAATTATTTATTGGAAGCAGCTCATGCTCTTTACGTAAATAGAGATTTGCAAGCTGTTGTAAGCTGTCAACATTGTTTTCGCACAAACGGTTTGTCAATCAATGCAGAAGCATTAAAGGCTTTGCGTGATACATAATAAAACATTTATGCCAATGACTGACTATGCCCGGGAGATATTGCTAAAATCTTTTGACTGAAGATTCAAGAGAAATAAATAGTGTTATTATAAAAGCAATATTATACTGTATAAAGGAATACAAGAGTCAAAAGTTAAAGAAAAATGAAAATTTAGCATAAATTGTAAATTTCCTGGTGAAATTAGCCCTAAATTTAACGTAAAGATGGTGTGAACAAAAATAACTCTTGGCCCGCTCGGACCTGCGGGTACCCACTGACCTGACAGTCGACCCGCGGGTACTCGCGGGTACCCGCGACCCACTTCCAACTCTGGGTGTAACTATGGATTGTAATGTGAGAAGAACCGCAAATGAATGATTGCAGAAATTTTCACAACCTTTCGATTACTGCGAAAGGACATTGAGCTAATATTTTGTCACATAAGCTTAGATACCATATATACTTTGTCCGCCACCGATGACTGATGGGAGGGTTAAAAATTGAAAAATAAAATTTCTCAGACTTGACTGAAATTTATCCCAAATTGTGTGCTGGAGAAAGCATCGAAATACCATTTTGACTCAGACCACCATGATAACCCCGTTTTCTAGGTCAAAGTGGAAAGAAGAGGATGCGAGGGTGACAAGCAGCGTTCAGTCACTAATGCATGGTTTATGAACTACGAAGCTGGTGTTATCGGTATTCTGGTAGGTATTTTGCCGACATGGACTTTGCGATGGATTCAGCATATCAGAATGTCCTCATCTAGCACTTTGGTTTGATCCAGCCCCAGAGTACATAATACTAGCTGGCATGCTCTATGTATTGTAGGCGTGACACATCCTCTCTGCACGCCAATGGCTGACCCCCCCGCAAATTGGACCCTAGTGAAATTGTGACAGAGCATATCCCAGTCTTGACTGGATGCCAATTTGCGGGGGGATCACTGGGATAACAGTAACAATAACATCCGGCGGAAAGCAGCAGCATCTTTACTTCAATACAAAATGAGACATTACCAAAGCTAAACACATCAAGACGATACACATTACGCCAATTCCTTTAAGGTCGAACACATTTGCATGGACATAAGTAACAGAAAAATTGTTTTCACAGGAACAGTACTCTGAACCGACTGTACTCAAGATTACGCCAGAGTAGCTCAAATAAAATAAACGACACCTCAGAAAAACACAACATAATAGCCAACATTAAGGTAAATACAAGCCACCTCTTCTACCACTACGTACAGAAGAATTAGTGACGTAACCTTGACAACTGCATACAGACACAGATTAAGAGAAAGTTTTATTCAGGATTTTTAAATGGGGTGGTGGAACCTGAAGGCCGTAGATTTGGCGGGCGCGTTGGATGAGCCCCTACCAAGAGATTTGGGGAATCTACGTCGAAAATGCTTTCGAATAAAAGACCATACCAAGAGAAGAGGCCTATAGTTTAGTAGT
>JASAND010023561.1:0-91507 GCA_030248195.1 Trissonchulus latispiculum | reverse complement strand
TTGAGTGATATTTCACAGCTCTGCATGGCCTTTTGCCATGTTACTATTAATAACTCTTATTAATGACTGGATATGCTGTGTTATTCAAACGATTGTCGTTGTACTGGCAATAAACCTCGTAGTTAGTTAGGTTTGGGTAAAACAGTTTTATCTAATATATTGTACTTGAAAATTGCAATCCCTTGGCTAAACAATCGTTTTTTGTGAAGACAAAAATTAAAATTCGTTGTGAAATAGTTTTATTAGTTGTTTGTTGCATTGCCTTTCTCATTAGCTGCGTACATACATACCTAAACCAGGGGCCCGTTGCATAAAAGTGATTAGTTGATTAGTGATTAGTGATTAGTTGATTAGTGCAGCAGTTTTTCGAGAATAATCAAGGCTACGAATGGGCGACGACAATAAATTATGTATCATTTTGAAGCTTTTTGAGCGTTCCAATGTAATCAAAAATCTAAATTAAACTATAACTTACATTGGGGTGATGCCCGCGTAAATAGTGAAGAAATTACGATTGAGTTCAAAATTTTCCTTTAGCCGAATGAGTCAGTGAGGATAAATTAAATACTTTATCATTTCTGGATAAAGCACTTCAACAGCTATGATATGGTACCAAACATTCAACAAACGGTGGACTACAGCTAACGTTTTGCTCAAAAAACTGCTACACTAATCAACTAATCACCAATCAACCAATCAACCAATCACTAATCAACTAATATGAATCAACTTTTATGAAACCGGCCCCAGCTTGGTTATTTGCTTAAGGGGGGTCACTTTGGTCAAAAATCGGTAGTCACGGATTTCGCTCATTTTCACACATAATATGCCCCCATATGTTCTCAAAAATAACTTAGAATATTAGCGTTCGAAATCAAACTGTGACAGAGTTATTCAGGTTCAAAGCCGGAAAACTTGAAATTTCCGGCGATGAGTCCTGCAAGGTCAGGTGGAGACCAAACGCGACCGAAAACCGATACACCAAATTGAAGCCTTTACTAAGGTAATATTTAAGTGCAGACTTGGCTCAAGGCCAGCTATTCGGGCGTTCATAATGCATGCTTGAGTGCTGCACTGACCTATCCTTGCAGGACTGCCCAGTATAACTTTAACTCGTTTTATCTTGCACAAACAACATTTTAGACCCATAGTTGTATGAGAAAAGTTGCTCCTCGTTCCATTAGCTATCGATTGATACCCATTTTGTCTATATTTGGAAAAATTTTACAATTGACATTTTTCACCTATGAAGATCAAAGGTGCCGCCACAGCAGCATGGTCAATATTGACGCATTTGTTTTGGCCACATTATATGACAGACACAGGGTGTCCGTTCAAAACGTCTAAAGTCAAAACGTCTAACGTTTATAACGTCTACCGACGAAACGTCTTCAAAGATTGGCAAGACCCTGCCACCCATACCTAAAGGAAAACTGGCCCAGACCCAAGTTTAGTTTAGAGGGAAAGTTTAGACGTTTTGAACGTGTGACACAATTTTAGAAAAATTAGACGTTTTGTCAGTAGACGTTTCGTCGTTAGACGTTTCGTCGGTAGACGTTATGAACGTTAGACGTTTTGACTTTAGACGTTTTGATAGGGAACCCAGCCCAGACATAGATATATTAATTAATCTGCCAAGTTTGGTGATTTTTTACCACATAATGAGTGGGATATTATCAAAAGAATGTGAAATGTGCCGTTTCTGTAGCTTTTGCCAATCGTTCAGGACAAGCAAAAGAGTACCGTAGGTCCTGTTTTTCATAGTCCAAATATGGCCGATTTTCCAAAATTCTGACTTTAAAAATTCGCCAAAAATCCAATACTGAAGAGAATCGCTTCAGAGGAGATAGCTGCACTCTACAATATGTCCTTAATGGTTCTGAAAAGGTTTCAGAGTTCTGACTCTTATACAGCGAAAAAAGTTTCTGCCACAAACTTTTTAACCTAACTTTTTCATTTTCCCATGTTAATAACACATGTCGAGGTCACCTTTGAGGGCCTGTACAGAACGATAGAAGCAATATTTCGCAAAACGCTCTTGTCTTGTTTCGCGGACCCATGGGGACTATAAAATGTGTGAAAATGAACAAAATCGGAGATGGTAGAAAAATCGGCAAAAAAGTGACCCCCCCCCCTTAAGGTCGTGCACCCCTTACGTGCAGATATAGTTGTAGAAAGTGTAATTATTGCCCGATTTCATTCCAAGTTTTAGAAAATACATCGGGAATGATAATAAACGTCCTGCAAAAACGCCAGCTTCATAGCATTCATGTACAGTGAGAAACAGAAATTTGAAGTTCTAGAACTATGTATAAAAAATTATTCCCAGCGACTATAATCAGTTTAAAGCTTATTATGTGCTCTACAACTTTGCTTTTAGACATTAGTCTCTAGCTCTTATCGTTTTTGAGCAGTGAATTTTTGATCAATTTTTGCTCGAAAATTGGTTATTTTTGACACGATCTTGCTGAAAACAGATTTTGTCGAATTGGAGCCAGTATACACTACAAGCGTAGACAAGTTTATACTCAAATGAAAGAGCTTCGAAAGAGGCCCAAATTAGGTTAATTAGAGCCCTGTACACTGAATGAGTCGAAAGTTCTGGTCGAATAACTGATTTCGTCAAATAGCGGCCAAAATTTTTTGACCGAAGATTGCTCCACAACCAATGGGTGGATCTTAAGATATTTTGCGCACAGTATATTTGGACAATTTGCCCGGGACGGTTTTTTTGTTTTTCTCTTTATCAGCCACCAATCAAGAGCAATGTTTTTTCAAAGTTGGATAAAATGCCAAATTCTCAGAAAATGCTCAATTTCTACATATTCAAATGATATTTTGACAAAAGCAAAAAACCGTCCCTGGCAAATTATCTCATAAATACATTGGATACGATCATTTTCTTGCTGCTTAAAATTTTTGCAGAAAAAATTTTGGTCAAAAATTGTGGCCGCGTTTGGTAAGTTTGCAAACAATCCAAACTAGGTAGACACATTTCAATGATACCAAGCGACGCAGAAGATGCAGAGCTTCATTTTGATATGTCGCTCAATTCATAGCTCTCAATATTGAGTAAGTTATAGCTTTCCAAAGTGGACTGAATGTAAGGGAAGTGCGACCTTAAGTAAAGCATCTCTCCAAAATGTAAAATGTAAAGCTGTTGAGAACGCAAAGCTTCATTGCTTCAACTTGATGCTTAGCCTCTAGGGCTGTAGAGGTACCACATCAACAAACTCGTGTTTGAAAAACGATTTAAACCAATTATGCTTTAACGTAATTTCCTATTTTTTCTATTATGCTGCATTAAATGATCAAAAAGTAATACTATACAACAGCCTAAAACGTAACACATTCCTTCTATTCTTTCGCAAGGAAAACTATTATGGGAAATCTGCCATAACATTTTACAAAGAACTTAACCATACGCAGAGACTGAAAGGGGCTTGCACACAGAGACTGAAATTGAGTTTCAGTTCTAGCATGAACTGGAACCGGTTTTAGCTGCAGCTAGAAGGAAAACTTCAGTCTGTATGCTGGGACTGAAACTGTTTCAGACTTTTCCAGTTTTAGTTTCAGTTTCAGTTTCAGTTCTAGAATTAGGGTAGTTTCAGTTTTAGTTTCAGTTCCAGTCGCATACCAAAAATAATTTCCGTTTCAGTTTCAGTTTCAGTCCGTTTTCCAAAATAGTTTCAGTTTCAGTTTCAGTGACTGAAACTGAAACATGTAGAGACTGAAACCTAGTTTCAGTTTCAGCTTCAGCGACTGAAACATCACTAGAATGATGTGACCGACGCGTCACGAAAAAATATAGTTTGAATGTTGTTTTGTTCGATTGCATTCGGGAGTGCGCTGCTAGTTTCTCACAAACCCCAGTTTTAGTGCGAGTGTCTTCTAGTTTCTGCCAGACCAGCGGTGAGGTGTTCAGACCTCGGTAGTCCGTGTGGGTGTGGCGGGAACCTTAGGAGGACTTGAGAATCGGATTTAAACTTCTGATGCCATTTGAACGTAACAATTTAAAAAATTCTGATGCCTTTCGCAGTGCACGTTTTGGGCGCTAAGTCTAGCGAGGTTCGGTTGGGTGTGCTGACCGTACACCAAATAATGCTAGTTTTTGAAATTAATTTATTAGAAGATTGTGCATGATTATGGAATTGGCACTCAGCTTGCTGGAAATTTTTGAATAACAATATGTAATAATAACTGTAGCACTTAAAGTCTTTCAGCAGCTGGCTTTAACAGATAAGACGAGGCAGTTTATTTCTTAAAAATCATCGTAACTTTTTCCAAGACGATTGCATCGTCCGATCGTAACCACAGAACATCCTTCTCCCTAGTCCCGGAACAAAACTAACTTAAGTGAACATATATTGTTACTCTTTTTAAGTCTAGTTAACGTTACCCACTTTTTGAATACGCTACAATTTCCTCCCCATCCAAAAATAAACTGGCCGGCTGAAATAAATGCAACATACAACAATAAAAAAGACATAGCATAACGACAAAATACATTACACAGAGGATATACCAACTAAACAGCATAAGTGGAGTATATACTTATTGATAAATAATTTGTCACAACCCTGGGCCAGAGAACTCAAAAAACTAAGTATCGAGAGAATTAACGGATGACGGAAAAAGGTATAAAAGAACAAAGTTTAAACAACAGGCGGTGGGCGAGGCAACAAAACGCTTGTGACCAGTATATATCATTTTCCAAAAATACTTTTGTAGTTACCCTAGATGTATAACGTTAATTTGAACACGTTGTAAAAGACCCAGCTCTACCGAAATTAGTGAAAACGTGGTATCGCCTGTGATGAAGCCAGGACGCCTCAGCGAAAAATTTCCACTAATTTCAGGAGCAGCTAGCATTCCAAGTTTACACGGCACAGCAAATCGTTAGGTACAGTGGCTATTAGTATTTCGGCGGACAGCAAGAAGTAAGAGGATAGAAGAAAGGAGAAGCATTGGATCCAAAGACTACAGAGGAAAACTGTCCACTCACAATAACTAATCGCCCGACCGCACGTTGTTCCTGTGCACAATCTGCGTCTCACCCGTCACAGGATCTACCACCTCATAGTTTACCGGCGATGTCCGTCTTCTGACCAATACTGGAGAACCCCAACGAGGCTTAAATTTCTGTTTACGCTGGAAATTTCTTATGCGTACCCGGTCACCAACGTTGAACATTCGTGGACCATGCCTATCTGGGTTCCCCCGTTGACGAGCCTGGGACGCCCTAATGCTTGTCAAAGTCTTTTGACGGGCCACAGCTAAGGAAGCTCGAAGGCGTTCGTAGTCATCAGCTTGGCCTTCCCTGTCAACAGACTCGTCAACAACTAAATCTAGAGGCAAACGCGGCAAGCGCCCATACAATAGCTGAAACGGTGACAACCTGGTAGACTCCTGAACACTGCTGTTGTAGGCAAACACCGCGAACGGTAACATTTTGTCCCAGCTTTTCCTACTATTACCAACCAAACAACTTAGGGACTCTGTCAATGTCCTATTGAACCGCTCGACTAACCCATTGGTCTGGGGATGATACGGTGTAGAAAATAGTTGCTTAATTCCCAAGCGTCTAGCGGTATGGGACAACAAAGCAGACCTAAACGCCTTAGCTCGATCTGACTGCAAGATTTTAGGACACGAATGCTTCAGGATCACACCTTCTACCAGTAACCTTGAAACCGTCCTCGCATCCGCTTTTGGGACAGCAAATGAAACTATCCACTTTGTGAAATAGTCAACAAACGAGACAATGAACCTATTCCTTCGTTGCGTTACTGGTAGCGGGCCCATAACGTCAACGCCAACCCTGTCAAAGGGACCTGTTGCTGGGATCGACAGTAGAGGTGCTTTTGGGCTGTTGGAGGACTTCATTTGTTGGCACTCTGGACAACGACGGCACCAGTTTTCGACATCGCGAGCCATACCTGGCCAATAAAACCGCGGCGAAAGTCTGCTCACCGTGCGTCGTATCCCAAAATGTCCAGCCATGGGGCCATTATGAAACTGTCTGAGTACGGTTTCCTTCAATTCTACCGGAACTACCAGCCTTCGGCCTTTGAGCCTACGGCTATACTTGTACAAAACGCCTTCACTGACGCAGTACTCAGACACCCGTTTGGAAACCTTAGGCTTATTCCGAGCGGACAGCTGCTTGACCAAGTTTCGACAGAAGGGGTCTCGTTTCTGCGCATTCCTGATTTCCTCCAAAGACAAAGTCACCAAGCTGTCTGCAAGGATTGCTGCCACTGGGAACCTCGAAAAGAAGTCAGCATTACCATTTCGGGAACCTTTCCTGTAAACAATATCGTCTATATCGTATTGCGCTAGATCCATGGCCCAACGAGCGAGACGTCCCCTAGGATTTTTAATCGAACGAATCCACTGCAGCGGACAGTGATCTGTCACGATCTGGAACTGTCGCCCGTACAGATACGGATGGAATTTCTCCTTAATTGACCAATGCATCGCCAGGGCTTCCTTCTCAATGGTGGAATAATTTTTCTCATGGATCCGTAGCGTTCTACTGGCATAGGCAACGACGCGTTCCTGTCCGTCAACGTACTGGGACAACACTGCCCCAAGTCCATCATTGCTGGCATCAGTAAACACCGTGAACTGCTTACTGAAATCTGGTCCAAGCAAGGACTGGATTGCTCAACAATGCAGATTTAGCAGCTTCAAAAGCGCTCTGACACGCGTCATCCCATTTAAACTCCACGTCTGCGTGCAACGTTTTGTTTAGGGGAGCTAGCATTTCCGCCAATTTTGGAATAAAGTGCCGGTAGTAGGAACAAAGACCAAGAAAACTATGGACTGCTTTCTTACTCTGCGGAACTGGTAACTTGGCAAGTGCTTCCAACTTCGCGGGGTCAGGACGCACCCCATCATGCGACACTAGGTGACCTAAATAGACCACCTGCTGTCTACAAAACGTACATTTCTTTCCCTTCAGCTTTAGATTGGCATCCCTCAGCCTTTGGAGTACTTCCCTCAATCGTTCCAAATGCTCCTCAAATGATGACGAAAAAATAATTATGTCGTCTATATAGACGAGACAAGTCTTCCACTGAAGACCTCTAAGCACGAACTGCATCATTCGTTGGAACGTAGCGGCTGCGTTGCACAGACCGAACGGCATTACATTAAAGTGGTATAAGCCGCTTTGGCAGACAAAAGCAGTTTTTTCCTTATCTTTTTCGGCCATAGGAATCTGCCAGTAACCTGAACACAAATCTAAGCAGGTGAAGTATTTAGCTGACCCTAACGCGTCTAACGACTCATCGATTCTGGGAATAGGGTGGCAATCCTTCCTGGTGATAAAGTTCAAACGCCTAAAATCCACACAAAACCGATCGGTACCATCCTTCTTTTTTACTATCACTATTGGAGCTGCCCAAGGGCTAGTGGAAGGACTAATGACGCCCTTTTCCAGCATACTTTTAATATTCTCCTCGATCACCTTCTTCCGAGCCTCGGGCTCACGATAATGCTGTTGCTTTATCGGAGACTCACCATTGGTGTCAATTTCATGTTGAATAACAGTCGTTTTACCAACATCCTTATCATCCTTAGCGAACCTGTCATCGTATCCAAGAAGAAGAGCCTTAAGTTTGTCAAGTTCGGTCTGTTCCAAAGCAGTGTCGAGACCGTCCAATTTAACCCCAGCTGGCAAAGCGCTGGCCGCAGAGTCGGATGTTTCTACAGCAGCCGACACCCAGCAATCTTCAGGCTTGATGACAGTGTCTGAATACGACACAGCAGCCGCACTGGAATAGGGGGAGAGAATGCCCATAGAACAACCCTTTCTTAACCTAACGGGTTTGTCGAATAGGTTAGCTACACGAACGGGAATTGCCTTAGCAACAGTAACTAGCGCCCTTGCAGCGACAAGCCGACCACGACTGGGGCATCTAAAGGTAGACAAAGGCTCAAACAACGCTGAACTCTCTGGTGCTGTACCAGATACGGAACAATTAAGGATAGCCTCTGTATAGGGGTCAATAGTCGTGTTCTCTTGAATAACGACCTCGTTGTCACTACCATTGAGGGTGCTACCGAAAGAGGACAGGGTTGGTTTAGAGCCTATTTGGTATAACTGCTTTATGGACTTCCCCAATTTAGATGCACACTCTAGGTTTTGCTCATAAAGAGTACTTAAATTAACCTCTGGAGGATCACCCACAGGTTGCTGTCGCTGGTGAGAATTGTCTAAACAATGCTCGAGCAGTTTCTGGTTTGAGAAATCAATAGAAAATGGTTTTCCATACAAAAAAATTCGTTCCTAATACACAGTCAAACTTTGAATTCCGCACAACATAAAAACAACAATCAGGACGCACCCCATCATGCGACACTAGGTGACCTAAATAGACCACCTGCTGTCTACAAAACGTACATTTCTTTCCCTTCAGCTTTAGATTGGCATCCCTCAGCCTTTGGAGTACTTCCCTCAATCGTTCCAAATGCTCCTCAAATGATGACGAAAAAATAATTATGTCGTCTATATAGACGAGACAAGTCTTCCACTGAAGACCTCTAAGCACGAACTGCATCATTCGTTGGAACGTAGCGGCTGCGTATCATTTCTTTTATAACAATAGTAAACTATTTTGAGTCCGTTCTTAAGAAGTGCACTCGATGGTAACTAGCTCTTCTGTTTGTTTGTTTGTTTGTTTTGTGTTATTCTTATTGCTATCTGTATTTATACATAAGTTTTATTGTTTTTATGCATGTTTATACTTGTTTGTAGAGGGGGGAAATGTAAAGAGATTTGGAGTAATGCGGTATAAAAAGAGTAACTTTAGAGTGAGATTGGATCGAGTAGTAGAAGTGAGGTGGCATGTTGTTTTGTGCTTATGTGTGGCAGTAAACGGCTCTTGCTCAACTGCTTTGCAATCTGCTTGTTGGAGAACTTTGTGGAGAACTTATATATATATATATATATATATATATATATATATATATCAGTTACGTCTTGGCCGCCTGCAATAAGTCGCCGCAGGCTCCCCGTCACAGTTTTTTTGGCGAGGCTGTCAGACCTACTATACTGTAATAATGGAATTATTATCGTTGAAACGTCTGGTAAGCGATCCCAACTGCAAGCCTCACGTGATGGTAGACCAAAATGTATACTTTAATCGGCTTCGGGAAGGTCTAGGGGGCGTTTTTCAAACGGCTGCCAGCAAGATACAAGTAGCACAGGAACGGCAAAAAAGGTTCTATGACCGTCATACAACGGACATAAGTTTCGAGGCTGGCCAGAAAGTCTTACTCAAGGTAAAGCCCAAAAGCTCGAGGTTGCCACTTTGGGGGTCCGGATACACTGTTATCAAACAAACATCACCGGTCAATTACGAAATAAAGAAAGACTCCCATCCCCGTAGTGTGACGGTTGTCCATGTGGACAGGTTAAAGCCGTTAAATTAATAAGAGCCTGAAGGAAACAACATTTATCAACTGGGTGTACAGACCTACTATACGTTGATTGAATGTTGTTTTGTTCGATTGCATTCGGGAGTGCGCTGCTAGTTTCTCACAAACCCCAGTTTGAGTGCGAGTGTCTTCTAGTTTCTGCCAGACCAGCGGTGAGGTGTTCAGACCTCGGTAGTCCGTGTGGGTGTGGCGGGAACCTTAGGAGGACTTGAGAATCGGATTTAAACTTCTGATGCCATTTGAACGTAACAATTTAAAAAATTCTGATGCCTTTCGCAGTGCACGTTTTGGGCGCTAAGTCTAGCGAGGTTTGGTTGGGTGTGCTGACCGTACACCAAATAATGCTAGTTTTTGAGATTAATTTATTAGAAGATTGTGCATGATTATGGAATTGGCACTCAGCTTGCTGGAAATTTTTGAATAACAATATATAATAATAACAATAGTAAACTTTTGAGTCCGTTGTTAAGAAGTGCACACGATGGTAACTAGCTCTCCTGTTTGTTTGTTTGTTTTCTGTTATTCTTATTGCTATCTGTATTTATACATAAGTTTTATTGTTTTTATGCATGTTTATACTTGTTTGTGGAGGGGGGAAATGTAATCAACATCACCAGACGATAATCAACTTGACAGATTCCGGAGATTTTTGCCTGTCGGAATTCGCACTTCTGCGGAGGGACGTTTTTCTTGGTTTGTGCGAAAACGCATCGAGTAGCAAGAAAACTCAACGTTAAGTTGCGAAATTTCGTGTTACCGTGCATTTCGCCGGTTTTTTGGCCCGTTAAGATCTGCTGAGCCAAATCCAAAAACGTTCCTCGGCCCATATGTCCTTCATATCATGGCACTAAAAAACTTGGCCGATTCTTCAGTTTTAGAAATCGATGTTCAAAAAGTTTTGGTTCGTCCTGTTAGATGTCGGCATGGCTGAAAAGTCCTGCTATTTTTTGCTAATTTTGTCAGGTTCGTAAGCTCCTGTGAATTTACAGATAATAAGCTCTAAAACGATGTATAAAGCTCTTTTCAACTCCCAAAATTGCGAAAGTTCTAGCTTTTAGCTTAGCTTCAAAAGTCACCTCAAAAGCACTGCACAAAAGGATACCTACCTACCACCACCTTCAGTTCATACAATATTATTTTAAGCGCAAAGGATTGAGTAAAAATTGCTTGGATTAAAAATTTTTTGTAAATTCCAAAGCCATCACCCTAAATTTATTCTCTCGAAGGAAGAGATAAAACTGGAATTATCCTGTTTTATTTTAAAAATACTGTAAAAGTTTTGTTGATGACTTAGCTAAAGAAAACGAGTATTGTCGTGGTCGTGGAACCGGTAAGAAGTAGCAAGCATATATTATGTGCGATAAGGATTATGGTACAGGTTTCATCGTTTGTAACAAACAGGAAATCCGTGGTATTTGTGATGGAGTTATGACGTATATAACTATATATATTTATGTATGTATGTAACATTGTAGATATCGCCAATATATTTTCAGTATATATATCACTAAATTAGTGCTAACGAATATATATCTTGCACTTAGGTTAAAAACTATTTCGAATGGACAACTCAGCATCTTAAGCTCTTGCACGTCATTGCTTTGAAATAGTTGCTCCACTAACGAAGCCTGTTATCACCAAAATTCACTTCGGGAGGTCGCCTTCGTAGGTTTTGCTTTTAACTTTTCCAAATTATATGGAAGGATACGTTTCTTGATAACGTGAAGGTTGTTAACTTCCTTGGCAAATATAAGATTGAGTTTGTACCTCAGAAAATTTTATGATTATACTGTAGAAGTAATTATTGTCCAAATTTAGGTCTGATCCACATTGGTCGGTTTTGCCCCTAACAAAATGCAAAATTTTTAGCAACGACAAAATATTTCGTGTCCAAATTAAAGCCGTTTGTATGCTAATCTAACTATTACAATTACGGGGGTATATACTATGTCGCTAAACCTACATACTGTTAGTTTCGTTATTGTAAACTGGGTACCCTGTAAACTTTCCACTGGCTGCAAAGTTTTGTCAAGAATGCCAAACTTGTGTTGTGACCGAGGTACTCAGCAACCCAGTTTGAATCTTTGTCTTTGTGCCAAAGTTTCAGTTAGTTGCCAGTAACCAGCTTTGAGTTTTGACATAGACTATTCGCTGTTGTGAATTCGATTTTCTAATGTCTCCAAAAAGCTGTCGTGGAGTGGACGGACAGACATATTCAGATTCAAGTTTCATGTCATGATTGCGGTTTTGTGTCTGTGATAGATTCAGGACGGATTCTGATCATTCATAATCATATCCGCACGCCCTTTGCACTTGAATTTCTCCACTTGTAGTAGACTTTGTCGTTTGTTCGATAATCCTCAACGTACGTAGATATATAATCCTCCGTAAGCAACTTCATTTCTTTACTGGAACCTCCACGTTACAAGTATATATTTGACTTCTTCCCGGAAAATAAATCCCGGAAAAGCAAAATAAAAAGTTGGTACGTAACCTAATTTTACTATATATTTGACGAGCAGATGAGCAGTGATGGTGAGAACGAGCGATGGTAGTGAAGTAGTAATATTAACTTTGCCGGGCAATGGGCATGGCTGTTGGTAATTCTTCTGTTTTATCCTCAATTTTATCCTCAGTGTTGGAAGCCTCCGGTCTTTAAGATGGTGGTATTCTTTCCCGTATTTTGGATGATAACTTTCGCGAAAGTAATTCAACATGTTTGAAACTTTCAGAACACACTAAATCGGTGCTCTTGAATGCATTAGAAACAATTTCGAAGTCTGTGTGAAAATTTAAAAATTTTTGATTTTTGGCGAATAAATTTCGCCTCATAAACTTGATTGCAATTAGCCAAAACCATATTCTATCGCAAAAGTGTATCATCAAGCTGTATAACATTGTTCTTAGACCAATTTTTTTCTTCAACATCTCGAGAGACAAACAAGATTAAAGATTTATGGGATCAAAAACCAGCTGATTTCCAAATTTCCAGATTTTTGTCAATTGCTACAACAAGTAACCACAACATTCGACAACGATGTATCCAAATTAAAAATCGTCTGCAAACATATTCTGTGCAAAATAAACTTGATTGCTTGAGTCTAGCTAAATCTGTGGCTAAAAATCCGATTTTTCGAAAGCTGCAACCAATTTGTTTCTTCGAACAAGGATTTCGTCAAACGCCTTAATCAAACTGCAAACTATTTCCCAGAAACATTTTTCGCACCATTGTCGAGGGTCATTTTTCTTGGTTTTTGTAGAAACTTTCACAAAGTTGTGTAATTCTCATTTGCAGTGTCGAAAAATCATGAAATTTCGAAAATTTTCACCTTTCGATAAATTTCTCGGGTTGTAACTTGTAAGTAACTTCTGGCGAAACAAAACAAGTATCCCCTAAAAGGGGAATAATTCCGCCGTTGTGTGCAAAGCACATTTGCTGAACACGTTGCTAGTGTCAGCTGACCCATAGCGCTGGTACTTAGGAATCTGCAGTTTGAGTAAAGGGGGGGGGCTGCGAATTTCACTAAAAGTTCGATGTTTGAAAAGCTAGCTAGTCTTTTGCCATATAATAGTATTAGGTTTAGTGTAAAATAGTTTGAAGTTTGAAAGAATTCCATGCAGCGTAGCGTCCTGTGGAGCCATCAGAAGTTGGTGTTGTCGGTCCAATGCTCGACATGACACGTACACAAACTTTGCCTCGCCCTGATCGCTATGCGCAAGGTACGGTACCCAAATTTTCCAGAAATAGTACTGACATATAGCGCTTTGATATCGTGTAAAATAATCCTTAGATCAGTGTATACTTGTCTGTGCGATACATTCAAAGTGCGAAAAATTGGGTGTTGTAGGTCTATACGGGTGGAGGTTAACTAATTCTAATTCTAATTCTAATTTATTGCCAGCCAACAAAATTCACGAATGTAACAAGCAAAACAACTCACCAATATTAGTATCAATAACATCAAACTACATCAATAACAAGTACAAATTCATGTTTCATCGCATCACGTTATTGACCGACGATGGCCGAGTTGGGCCTATTACAGACTGCAGATACTCGACCACCAGCTTCCACAGTAAAAGAAAAATGTGAAACATTTCGTTTGAAACTAGCCAAAGACGGACTTTGAACAATTTCTATAGGCAGGGAATTCCAAAATTTGACACTTCTAACACTAAAAAAATTTTTGCGAACGTCTAAACGAGATTGGGTTGAACACAATTTGAGTGGGTGTCCTCTGGTTATTAATAAGTTACTGAAACTAAAAAAATCGGCAAAATTTAAGTCAATCAAATTATTTACAATTTTATAAACCAAAACTAAATCTTTATGTGTGCGCCTAGTTTGCAGGGTTGGTAAATTTAAGTACAGCAATCGTTGCTCGTAACTTTAATTACTAAACCCTGGTAAGCGTCGGGTGAACAATCTTTGCACCCTTTCAAGCATAGTAATATCCTTCTGCAAGTACGGGTTCCAAACTTCACTAGCATATTCCAATTTTGATCTAACAAACGTATTATATAACTTGAAACGAAACAGACTTATACTGGAAGTTTTTATAAATTAGGTTAACCATTTTGAAACCAGATTTCATTAGGTGCTCTATATGCTTACTGAATTTTAAATCAGGTGTCATCAATAACCCTAAATCTCTAATTTCATTTGCGCAATTTATTAGGTTTGGGCCAAACCAATACCCAAATTTTTGATTTCCATGTCCCAAGAAAAACATATTGCATTTTTCAAAAGCAACTTTAAGTTTGTTTGCAGAACTCCAATTTGTAATGCTATTAATGTCAGATTGTATATGCTGATGACTTATAGCAGAATTATAAGCCAAATAAAATTTCGTATCATCTGCGAATATTTTTGCAGTCATAAATTTCAGACAATCTTCAATGTCATTCATAAATACAAGAAAAAGGTGAGGTCCAAGAATGCTTCCTTGAGGCACTCCTGAAGTTATATTTGTCATTTTCGATTTTACTCCATTTATTTGCACAAATTGGTAACGATTTTGTAAATAACTTTTTATCCACTGGTATAACTTTCCGCTTATTCCGTATCCTTTCAGCTTTGCTAAGAGCAATTTATGGGACACTGAATCAAAAGCCTTTGCTATGTCGAGATATAAAATATCTACAAGTTTCTTAGAATCAAGAGATTTTGTCCAATGATCGAGAGTTTGTAACAATTGGCTCACAGTGGATCTTTTGGCTCTAAATCCATGTTGATTGCACGATATTAATTTATTAAGTTCTATAAAACGTATAAGTACTTCATCCAAAATAGATTCCATCAGTTTTGCACTCGAACACAGAAGACTTATGGGTCGATAATTTTTCAGAGCATGTTTATCTCCTTTTTTAAATACCGGTGCCAATTTAGCAATTTTCCACTCATCAGGCAAGACTGAGTTTTCAAAGTATCAATCCCCGGTTTACTGTCCGGTTACTAAACCGGGAACTGGTTGGCGAATCAAAGCAGGTTCTCCTAAAGGGTGCAACTTCCAGAAATTAGACCCCTAATCTAAATCCTACCCTATTCAATCATTAGACTAGGTTGGCGTACAAATGCTTTTATTAAATCAACTTACGTTTTAATTGGAATAAAGGCAATCACAGCAAATACAAATAATGGCCTAATGGCCGACCGTTCGATATGACAGAACAATACTCATTGACTAGACATGCGATTAAGCTATCTTTTATATAAGCAAAATGGTTGCTGTTTGAAATGATTAGATTGACCGGTTGTTATAAAGTTTGTAGAATCGCAGACCGTAATTGCTAGTTTTTCACATCATCCCCTCCGAAAGTTTTTTAGCGCCTGCTAAAAATTCAGAGATAACGAGAGTTGCTACCATAATTCGAGAATTAAAAATAGATGGAAAATTTCAAGAAGAAGAAAACTACATGGGCGACCAGTAAGCAACCGTTAAGAAGTCCTGGCGCTTTTACTGCCCATGAAAGAAAAGTAACTTCAAGAGTAAGCCAAGAGACTTACAAAAGAAAGTACAAAGTTTAAAGAAAATATAAAAGTTTGGTAGCGAAGTGGTAGTCAAATACAGGCTAATCGAAACTGGGGATTAACTTCTTACTTGCACGTAACTTGATAACATTTTAAACGATACTGCGATTCAAATTTAGATAATGAAAAAAGAATAAGTATAAAATCTAGAATAAAGAATCGAAACTCCATATGAAAAAGTGTACCCTAAAGCCTCTATGGTTCGAAAACCCCATTCACACAACTCATCCCAACACACAAAACTATCACCAATCACTCTAACAATTATAGTCCGGATTTAACAGTACAGTCAATAAATTTCTATACATGGAGTAAATACGACAGTTTATACTGTACAACAAGGTTTCAAAAGATAATATAGGGCATAGTATCTGTACAGTAAGATTCAAGAGATTAAATATGACATTTATAGTAAACAACAAAATTTCAAATTCCTAGCTAAACAAGTATGATAGAGAACAATGAAAAAAGTACAAGTAATTCTATACAACGAAATTCAAAAGTAGATATGGCAAAAATATATATATATATAGGAGCAAAACAAACTTTATATATTCTAATAATCAAAAACAACTTCAAACAAAAACAGCAGGATTACAGGTTCACGTATTGAAAGCCCAGACAGAAACTGCCGTTTACAGCACAACCCGTCTCAGCTCAACTCTTGGCCCTTGGCTTAAAGCCCTCATCTCTCGGAATTGTGCAATAGCAAATAGCAGTTTAAAGAAAAATACAAAGAATCCCAATAAATTTCAAAGAGAATTTCAAACATAATTTAACAAACAGCGATAATACATATATATCCTAATAAGTCCTAACAATTATAAACTAACAGTACGTTATCAACATCTAAGTTTTCAATGTTTTTGCTATCGTTTCACCCCGCGCGAAAGAAATGAGTACCTACGAATTCTACAAGAGAAAAACAACACCTAGCTAAACAAACACAAACAACAGAATCTAAATAGACAAACAAATAGAAACAGTACAACATGGCAAAAATTAAGGCAAGCGTTTAAGGCTAAATTTTAAACAGAACAGAAAAATTTTAAAGGCAAGAAGACTATAAAAATGACTATAACAAAATATGACAAACAAATATGACTATAAAGTAAGGCATTTTTCATTATGGCATTGGTATGGCTACTACGGGGCACCGGCCCTCGAGCCTGGTCGGAAGGCTACTACGGGGCACCGGCAACTTGCACCGTTAAAAGCACCGTTGAAAAATACCACTGAAAGAGCCGTAAAGCTGAAACACAAAGGGGGTTAGACAAACATTTATAATGAATATTCGTACTCGTAAACTTGAGATTCTGTGCCAAGAATTTAGAGAAGATAAGCGCGAGATAGAAAAGATAAAAGAGAAAGACAGAAAGGAAATTCTACGTTTTTACAGAGATCACGTTTTTACAGAAAAGACTAGAGATTCACTCCAAGGTTAAGGAAACTACTGATTTACATGAGACATGTGTACACCTTAATAACCTTGATTTCCGAGCTGTATGAAAACTAATTTCAAGATAGAAAGGAAAGGAAAGATTACAAAAGAGAAAACTATGTTACACCGTCATGGCACTTGAGCTTTATAAGGTATGTATGATTAAAAATAAGTTCTAACTCTAATCGTAGCAAAAGAATACAAAGCATGATAATATAAGTCGCTGTGAAGTGTGGCTTGCCGAAACATAATTACAAAAGACAACAAAATTACTGTACAAGAAATAACTACTCAAACTAACACAATATTTTTGGATTTTTAGGCTTTTAGATTAACATACGGCAAAGAATAAGCAAAAAATGACAAAAACGAATTAAGTAAACAAAATGCCAATTGGTAATGCCAAAGTATAGAATGCAAGATTATACCGGTAAACGAACAAAAATACTAACTAACTTCAAAAATAATACTGAATTAACTATAGGGATTAAATACGACAATATTATATGATAGATAGCAAGCCAAACTTCAATTAAGGGTAAATTCTTCAGTTAAACATATCTGAGGCGTTTTAAGTATTCACGTATTAATAAGCCTCGATGAATTCCTTCTTTCTTTCTGGTTAACCATCATATGTACGGTGTGTACTGGTTAACTAACAAACTTTGCTTGCTTTTCAAATAGACTAATAATTCCAAGAATTCCGGTAAATACGACAGATAAAAAATACAGGTTAGAAAAAATACTGCACGTTAGTTTTCAACAAAATTCTGGTTAAAAATAGACAAAAATACAAAACAACAAAAAAAATTACTGCGAAAAGTAGAATATTAAAGTGAAAAATAGAAAAAGAAAAAGAATGTAACCATGCTACCATCACGACAGAAACACGACGTAGAGACCTACGACATGCGCCTTTGTGTGGCAGCTACGCACTAACTCGAAGATGGCCATACAAGTTGCGCGTACTGGTGATATATGAGCCCAGTGACCGGAATCCTAATCAAAGCCCTCCATGGCTTTTGTACGTATTCCATACGTACATCCAGTATTAAGATCCAATTGCTAAGAATGGCGATGACAAAGCTGGTGGCTGCGAAACTATAACCAAATCATTCTTTTCCAAACCAAATCCATTTCTTGTATACGTATACGTGTGTAGCTTCAGCTTTTCATCAGTGCTTTTTTCCAAAATTTCAGCACTATCTTTGCCCTTGTCTTCATTAAATAACAGATCCAAACCATAACCTTTACTTAGGGCAATGTTTACTACAGTTCCCATGATAGCTGAAGTACTATTTATAGAGCCACTTTCCGTGAGAGCTTTGTTTAATTCCATTGTATCCAAGCCATTCGAGCTGGGCAAATCCATACTTGACTTTCCAACGTTAACCTCTACTGTTAAATATTTGCAAGCAGAATGAGCTTCTGGGATACGTATACATTCCACTTCCAAATCATTGGAACTTCTAGGACGTTCACACATTTGAACTATCACTTCTTGGTGTAGGACAGAATCCAGAGCTTTATCGCCAACTATTGAGCCAGTACTGCATTTGGATAAATCTTCGGGTGGGTCGTTGTGTTCCAATTTATTCACTGCAGTAGGCAAATTATCAATGAGATCAGTATGTCCTGAAGAAGTAGCTTCATGATCCTTGTCCAACTGACCAGACTGCGAACACTGAGTCGAATTTAAAGAAGCCGTAACGTGAGAAATTGATCCAGGAGAATTGTGGTCCTGGTATTTTCTGGCCAGGTTAGGTGCCTGCTTAGAAAAATTATGTCGTTGATCAGAATTACTAGAAAAAATTCCGTCGCAACAAGTCACTTTTTGTTTGGGGTGGTATGACCTGTTTTGGGTGGTCAAAAACGCATATTTTCCAAACTTTCGTTAGAAAAAACCAAAATTCGAGGAATAAAAATGTGAAACTCTGTTCGAGAACATCGCGCTTGACCTGAAACTACCGTTCATTGGACTCTGAAAGCAAAAATTTGCAAATCGACCCGAAAATGTTTGAGATTTGGGCCAAATGGCACTATTGCCATAACGAAAAAGGTTTTGGCCTGCAGAAAATACTGGAGAAACGAATCGAGGGAACGGATACCGGTTATAGTAGCAGTTCATAGGGCTACTCCTCACTGCTGTAGTTGTTTGGTTCTGGGGATTCGCAAAAAATTTTTCGCGTGAAAAATCCGGACATACCTCAGACGTGGGAAAATGAGCATTTTTAGGTGGATTTTTCTGCCTAGAAAAAGAAGTTTGAGGGTTGGGACAAAACGAATAGCTGTTTCTGGTGTAGTTTCCAATAGGGCAACTAGGCTTAGCGTTGAATTTGCTCCGGTACGAAGAACTTGAAATTCTACCAGAAAAAGTTGGAAATCTGGGGAATGCCGGCGAGATCATATTCTGACTATAGCGAATTCCATGAGTTGGACGTCTCAAAAAATTTGAATTCGCGCTCGGAAAGCCGACAAAACCACAAGAAAAACATCTGATAGGTGGGGGCACATATAGGCTAAGCAGACTTGGGGGAGAAAAATATCTTCTTGAGCCATGCACGTATGGGGGCAATAATGAAAAATTCGAGGAAAAATTGGTTGCTCTCGGCAAAAACGCGGAATGACGTGACTGTGTGCCTCTGAAAACATTACTAAACTGGCCACTAAAAGGAATTTGGCATCGAAAATTATTTATACGTAAAGGACATGTAGCCACTAAATGACCAACTTTGTGGCAGAAAAAACACCGACGAAACTGATTCATGTGAAAATTTCTGTCCCGAAAATTACTAGATCTACGCATTCTAAAATTGCAGGGGCATATTGTACAGAAAAACACAAGGTATTCACCAAAAATGGTTCGAAAAAAACAACTTTAGTAAGGGGGGCGCGCCGAAAAAAAAACCGAAACTGCTCCGTTATGTACGTACTTTTGGTACGCTACGGATTCAATTCATGAAATTGTACGTATACCAAAGCAAAACTGACAAAAATACTGCTTTCAGAAAAAACCACAGTTGCGCCCCAAAAACAGTGAAATTTGCTCAAACCAGGAAAAAAAACACGAAACTTCTCGACGAAACAACTAGGGAGGGGGCACGTTTCTTTCGCAAAATGAGCATAATTACACAAAAGCAGCATGTGTAGCGCAGGCGCGACTTTGTGTTGGCTGAAAATTGACCACAAATTATCAGTTTTCTAAAGTATGTCGTACAAAGGGACAAAATTTCGTCAAAAAACCGTCTAAAATGCATTTTTCACAAAAACAATACCAAAACAAATGTGTTTATTAAATAAACTTACAATTTATTACCAGTAATCCAAAATGGTGGCACAGCTAATATAAAATGGGTTAAAACCCGACTGATCCTGACATGAACAATACCAAAACGACGTGCGTCTGCTCGGAAATTAATGCGTACGCGCACACAAGACATAATTCGCCTCCAATTGACCCAAAAAAACACAAAAAACACCAAAATTGGTCAAAAAGTTATATGCGTATATATCAAATTGAGGGGGGTAGGGGGGCGACGCGATTTTTAGCATTTTCTGGCTAGTGCAACCAATGAGACGAAACGGATTTTTTGTTTTCGACTCAAAAAAGCAGAAAAAAGTGTTCGACAATGCTAAAAACGACACTAGGATCCTGAAAAAAAATTGAAAATGGGGGTTTTAGGGGGGGGTCAACAATCCCTAAATACTCTAAAAATACGAAATATGAACAGAATTTAGCCTAAAATCGCAATTTGCGTTTAGGCTCACACTTATTTTTGGTAAAAATCGCGATTTTTAGGCGATTTTCCAATTTTGGGAGTCGATTGGGGGGGGGGGTCAAAAATCGTCAAAATTTGGCCTAAAAACTTCAAATTCTGGCCTTAAAATGCCCTAAATCACGTTTTGAGCGTGAAAATAACGCTCCAAAAAATTATTAGGCTCCAAATAATGAGAAATTAGCCGATTTTAACCTCAAAAATGCTTGGGGGGGGTCAAAAAAATTTCACAAAGTTTTGAAAAAAATTTCAAAATTTTGCCTTTAAATTGCCTAAAATGGATTCCTGAGCGTGAAAACAACGCCCAAAAAATTTATTTCAGGCCGAATGAGCAAGATTTTGGCCTAGATCGACCCAAAAATGACTTTGGGGGGTCGAAAAATTATTTTCAAAATTTGGTCAAAATTCCGAAATTTTGCCTCTAGTGGGCTTCCAATGCTCTCCTAGTGTGTGGAAAAAACGTCCACAAATTTTCCTAAACTAAAAATTTCAAAAATTTTATACCCGTCTTGGGGGGGTTGGGGGGGAGGGGGGGGGGTCGCTTAAATCTACCTAAACTTTGTGTAATTATAGGTTATTGGGCTGCCCCAATAACCCTATGCAGTTTCCAATTAAATTCCCCGCCTCAAACTACCTGGGGGGGGAGGGGGGAGGGTGTCCAACACCCCCTAGCTACCAATCCTAAACTTTCCATTTTTCAAAAATTCAAAGTTGCACCCTCAAAAGATCGAAAAAATTAAAAGTCGTTTTTATGAAAAACTAAGTATCATAAAAGAATCTCCAGATCAAGAGCTTTTCAGAAATGTAAAGCTTTTTGTTCAACTCGCAAAAATGCAAAAGTTATTGCTATATAAAAATTGTCAAAATAAACGAATTTTTGAAATTTGACAAACCGGACAGTGGTCCTGTCACGGTCGCCAAATATCAATCCCCGGTTTACTGTCCGGTTACTAAACCGGGAACTGGTTGGCGAATCAAAGCAGGTTCTCCTAAAGGGTGCAACTTCCAGAAATTAGACCCCTAATCCACAGGTGGACAAGGGGGGGAAAGGGGGGGAAATTTCCCCCCCCCTCGGCGAAGTCGTCCACAAGGGGTCGCAAAATTGCTGCCACAAGGGGTAAGAAAATTGGCCACAAGGGGTAAGAAAATTGCCCAAAAAATAGGTTTTACGACTAAAATTTCCAAAAATTTTCCGGCTTCGCCGGAATTTTTCACTTAAAATCACTATTTTTTGCGTAAAAAACGTCGGAAAATTGCGTTTTTGCTAAAAAAAAGCAGTTTTTTGTTAACAAATGGCAAAAATCGCTTAAAAATCGCCTTCAAAAGTACCCCTAAGAAAAATCGCTCTCACAAGGGGTACCCAAATTTGCTTCCACAAGGGTCAGTGAAATTTGGCCTCCCGTTCAGGTATGCCCTAATCTAAATCCTACCCTATTCAATCATTAGACTAGGTTGGCGTACAAATGCTTTTATTAAGTCAACTTACGTTTTAATTGGAATAAAGGCAATCACAGCAAATACAAATAATGGCCTAATGGCCGACCGTTCGATATGACAGAACAATACTCATTGACTAGACATGCGATTAAGCTATCTTTTATATAAGCAAAATGGTTGCTGTTTGAAATGATTAGATTGACCGGTTGTTATAAAGTTTGTAGAATCGCAGACCGTAATTGCTAGTTTTTCACAAAAGGAATACTGAAATATTTTTGAAAGTGGATAAGCTAAGGTTTCCGCAAATGTTACTAAAAACCACTGTGGAATACCATCTGGACCAGTACTAAGTTTAGGCTTCATTTTCTTTAAATGCTCTAAAACTTTTGCATAGCTGAAGTCACAATGATTTAACTTAGAATCAGTCCTCTGCTCAAAGTTAAAGTCTGTGTCATCATCTACAGAATATACGGATGTAAAGTAATCATTTAATGCATTTGATTTAGTGAGATCATCAGTGATCAACATATTTTCATCATTTTTAATCACTGGGATTTCAGACTTTGGCGTCACATTAGACTTTACATATGACCGAAACTTTTTCTCATCTCCAGACTCTAAAATTTTTCTCTCTACGGTGTAGACATCCTTTCGCTTCATACTACGAGAATACTTTGCTGCAGCAACCCACCTTTTTTTATTATTCAAAGTCGGTTTTTTACGATATAATTTACGCAGACTCTTTTGTCACTTATGTGATTTTATTGTTGCTATTGACCAGTTACATTTATTGTTTGTTAAACCACATAAGGGCACATAGAGCGCAATGATTTCCAAAATTTTAGTTTTAAAAGCAATCCATTTACTATTAATATCAGGTGCGGCTGCCAACAGATTTGACCAGTCGATAATTTGCAAAGCATTTCAAATGGCAATACGATTTGCTTTTCTGAAATTGAAAAAGGTTTTCTTTTCCTTATCTAATTTTAGCCCAAAAGGACCAAGTTTTCCTTGAATTTTAAAATGATCAGAAGTTGAAAAAGGTTCCTCTACAGATATATTGGACAAAAAGCATCATCATTACAAAATACGACATCAAGTTGGTTACCACGAATATGAGTTTTTTCCTTCACAAGCTGAGTAAATCCTAACTCAAGCATTTTATTGTAGAATTCACAACTTATATTACAGGAAGGTAATTGGCCTTCTGACCAATTTATGTCCGGTAAATTGAAATCGCCTAAAATGGCGACGGGATAAGGTTGATTGCTGTGCGCAAGTATGTCAAGCTCAGTACATAAAGCTTGTACAGACTCCTTAACTTTAGCTGACGGTGTTCTATATATCAGCCAAAACTAAACAACAACCTTGCCGTTTTTGACTAAGTTCACAGATAACAATTTGTAAAACTGGTTTGCTACTGACTTGTACAAAATTCCTTTCAGAGTTTTAGGCACTAAGATCATCACACCCCCTCCAACCCCAACTCGATGTACATCGTCACAACGGTAAATAACGTGATGCTTCAAAAAGTTCAAAAAACAGTCACTATATCCGCTATCAAAAAATGTTTCTGTAATCAAAAACACAGTATCTGGCATAGTATTTGCTAAATAATTAAATTCAATCAGTTTGTTGCGTAAACCACGAGCATTGAAATATTGAAAATTTATCCAAAAGTTTTCACTCTTCTTTTGTTGGCAAGCTTTTAGTTTCCCCCCCATATTTTGCTTTTCACCCCCATTAGTACCATCTACAACATTTGCATCATCTTCAGAATTCTCATTCTTTTTCTTCAAAACCTTCACAATTTTTCCATTGCGCACCTTCAGATCTTTCTCCCCTTCCTGCTCTTCTCTTCTTTCGATTTCCTGCCGCAGTCTGTAATCCCGCTCCCGCTCCTTAGCCGTTTGGTCTGGGCGGACAAATGGTTTGAATTTCGCTGAACATAAACTTTTGTCGGCCTGCATAAGAGCAGCGGCTTTGCTGAGGAAAAGGCGGCGCTCACCCACAAAACGATCCCCGAAACAGACCTTAAAAATACGTCCCCGATCAGGGTATTTCCGACCGTCCCGGAAAACCGAAGACACGGCTGATGTTGGGATTGGTGTCGCAGTATCCCTCAATTAGAGAGCGATCAGCAGGCATTTGCGTGTTCTCGCTTTCAGCCTTCTCGGGAAACCCAACAATCACGAGGTTGTTGGTTTTCTCTTTACGCTCCAATAATTCGCTAATTAGCTCCGTTGATGCTTTCACAGCAGCTTCAACAGCAGCGTGGGTCACAGTAGATAGTAACTACTTAAATTGACTAGGATTCAAAGTAATTCCCGCCTCGCCAGTATTTGGCAAATTGAGTGGACTAGAGGGAACGGGTCCAAACAATAAACGGTTTTGGCTTCCCGCAGCAGCAAAGTCAATCTTTTCCTGCTGGGTCAAAATTGGGTAGCAGAGTTGACAGGCAAAATTAGAGTTAACATCATTAATAGTTTGGCTCAAATCGGACGCGGACAATAAGGTGCACTCATAGTGTATGAATTGCAGACATTTGCAGCATTGGATCATGGCCAAATGGTCTGCAGATCCACAATGACATGGCTTCGAAATCACCTTTTTGGGCGGCATAATGAAAGCGAAGCAAATAGAATGAAAATCGATAAACTAACAAAACAGTTCGTTACTGTGTACACACACAATTATAGCGAGAGAGAAAAGTCAAAACGCAGCTGACCTGAACTAGCTTCTCTCTGACACTTCGTGTAATGAGCTGTGGTTTATCAAAGGAGCCCAACTTTGCTCCAATTAATACTCCAAGTATCTGACTTAACTTATGTAAAAATGACGTGATTTCGTTAATCCCTGCGTTCGCAGTGCTAGATTACATTATCGATATTGTCGCTGTTATTTGGTGCCATTTCGAAGATGTGAGTCAATTACTCCAAAGTACTGTGGCAGAATCGGCTGAAACCTTGCGCATTACAGCACTCTTAGAAATGTTCCTGTAGAAACTACAGGAATCACTTTTGTAGATGATAAGTACAAAAGCCTTTGTAGAAAATACAGGTTGAGTCTTGTAATTTCTACAAGGTAGTGTTTACCGGACATACTTTGGTAGAATTGATTGCAAGTTAGACCAGTATTTAGTACAAATGAAACCTGTAGTTTTCACTGGTTTACAGGTTTGCTCACAGGAAAGTACTCGATACGCTGATAACGCAAATTCTGTATATAATGGCGACAGTGGTCATAATTTTTGGTAGAGTCTCACTCGGTACGAGTCCCACTCGGTACTTTTCTAATCTTTCTCAAGTAGTCCCGCTCGGTACTGTTGTCTCACTCGGTACTTTTGAGTCTCACTCGGTACTTTTGAGTCTCACTCGGTACTTTTGTGTCCCACTCGGTACTTTAGAGTCCCACTCGGTACTTTAGAGTCCCACTCGGTACTTTGACATTCAGTTAGAAGTATTTGAAGTATAGTTTTCATGAATTGCTTTAGTTCTTTAATATTAACTACGACTTAACACTCAAAACTAAGAATTAATTAAATCAAATTCAAAAATCTTGAATTGAATCTAAAAACCTTGAATTTTCATTTACATTTTAACGGTGATACTCCGTTAGGCAATTGTCAGAAATGCTCTACTCCGGTAGGCGCACACCTTACAAAACTGAAGGTTTACTGTGCAAAACGCTCTACTCCGGGAGGCGCACACCTTACAAATAGTGATTTCTTGTCGTAGTTAATATGTAGGAAACTGTTGTCACAAACGCTTACATTCTTCTTAGTGGTGATTAGGTATTATTTAAATTAAACAATAATAAATAAATAAATTATAGTGTAAAATTAGAATTTTACTTGAGGCATTTAAATTTTTACTAATTTTCCGAAGATTTAAAATTTAATACCATTTAATAAGGTGTGCGCCTAACACTCTTAAAACGACTCCTGTAGAAAATACAGGAATTCCTGTAGTTTTCTACAAAAGTTCTCCTGTGTCGTGGTCAGTCACCAGCCGAGCTTCCTGTATTTTCCACAAAAGTAAGTTTAATATTTTTTACCGGCCTCTCAAATAGTAAAAATTACAGGAATTTCTTGTAAAAAAAATAGTAATGAAACCTGTAGTTTTTATCAGCGTATCGAGTACTGTCCTGTAGAGTCAACCTGTAAACCAGTGAAAACTACAGGTTTCATTTGCATTGAATACTAGTCTAACTTGTAATCCATTCTACTAAAGTATATCTGGTAAATACTACCAAGGGTGAACTGTAGAAATTACAAGAGTTAACCTGTATTTTCTACAAAAGTTTTGTATTTATCATCTACAAAAGTGATTCCTGTAGTTTCTACTGGAACATTTCTAAGAGTGAACGGAGTATCACCCATTTTAACTAATTTTTGCTAAAAAAAATTTGCAATTTCTGCAAAATTTTGTGTAGACCCATCTTTAAATAAATTGTGGCTAAAAATGTTAAATATACAAACAAACACACCAGAAAACGAATAGTCTATTGTGAATAAAACAAACAAAGACTTGTTCTATCTTCAGCATTGTCTGAACAATTTATCAAATATATGTATATTGCAAATTCTGGCAAATTGTAACATTAAATATACAAAAATTTAGTCTCCTCAAAGTATATACCAACGGAGTGAGACAATAAAGTACCGAGTGAGATTCTAAAGTACAGAGTGAGATTCCAAAGTACCGAATGGGACTCAAAAGTACCGAGTGGGACTCGTACCGAATGGGACTCAAAAGTACCGAGTGGGACTCAAGAGTACCGAGTGGGACCCAAAAGTACCGAGTGGGACTCAAAAGTACCGAGTGGGACACAAAAGTACCGAATGGGACGGTTATTGTTTAAAAATTGGAAAGTACCGAGTGGGACTCCGTACCGAGTGGGACAGAAATTTATGAAAAAGTACCGAGTGATACACAATCTAATTTTTGAAGACTAAAATTTTTGAATTTTTTCATATTTTAAGTCTTCCAACACCCAGTGGGTGATTTTTTTGTAACGGCCGCTCCCTGCCGAAAATATTTTGGGAGCGACCGCCCCCCACACCTCCCCCCCCTTCTGAAATAACAGGTCGCTCCAGTAAAATTTAGAGGTTTTGTATTGTCAAAAATACAGGTTTGGTATCTGATATAGGATTGTAAGAAAAGTCGAACAGAACTACAGGTTTCTTTTGTATTTTCTACAGGAAATTCCTGTAATAAAAACTACAGGTTTGCTTAGTATTTTCTACAGGAAACTCCTGTAATTTTTACTATTGCAGAGACCAGTAAAAAATACAAAAGTTACATTTGTGGAAAATACAGGAATCTCCGCTAGTGACTGACCGCACAGGAGCACTTTTGTAGAGAACTACAAGAATTCCTGTAATTTCTACAGGAGTCTTTTTAAGAGTGAGGCCAGTGAGTGTACCAGGATGTGCCGATAGCTAGGTCAGTAAACCTCGCTCCAATGTTTAGAAATGCTATATTGATTTCGCGAAGTATGGATGGCGAGCGCTCCAAAAAGATCTAAGACAGTTATAAGCGCATACTGAACGAAGAAAGCATCATATCGAAAAACGGATTTCATATTCGAATTCAGCAGGCCAAATAACACCTATAACCACTTTTTCGGCGAAATCGGAGACAAAAAATTTTTTGACCCCATTTTTACCGCGCTTAGCTAGCTTTTCAGGCCTAAAAATAAGGGTTATTTCTTAACAAAAAGTTTGCTAGCACACAAACCAGAAAACCAAAACTCTCGAAACTCACAGACAGTTTGCCCCTAGTAGAGCCTAATATTTGGTAAAAAGCTGGGGTAGGCTAGGGGCTGTCAATTTTATTAGATCGAAAACGGCGCACGGTCACATCGCAACTTTTTGTCAAATTTCAAACTTTGAGCTGTTATAGTTGAAGAAGAAAGCAACGCTTGAAAGCCGGAATACTTTTAATATTTAGCACTAGTAACAGTTAACATTTGTGGCAAAAAGTTCCAGAATTGGTCAAACCGTTAATCCACCAAAATTCAGAAAAGCTTTTTCAAAAAACCCACTTTTCGCACCAAAATTTCGACTTTGGCGTAGTGCCAGAATCGATGTGTGTTAGATATAATAATGCCCACTAGGGACTATTTAACCTTGATATGTTAGCTAATCATATGCCAAAAGGTAGGTCTCTCTGAAGAAGTTGGGCAAAACCGTTCGTAGCCCCCCTTAAGATGCAAAGCTTACGTAATTGCTTTTCTTCTGTACTGCTCAAACAATTTTTTATAAAATTTGCTTACAATTCAATAAGGTGAGCTGGTGCAGCCACGTTGTCTAAATGTGGCATTACGGTTTTCAGTTTTATAAAAAATGACTGAAACTTTGCGAGCTCTTTATTTTGGTGCTCGTTCGTGGAATTTTAATAAGTTAAAAGATAAGAAACTGTTTGTGGCTTACCTATAGCGGACACTTGGTATATAGGATTGGGTGTTTTAGAGCCACATGTTTGTATGCTACAAACACGCCGTCCCACTGCACATTTTACTCATGCCAGCCAATCAGTTGGAGTTGTTCAAGATTATCTTTGTGCTAAAGGTTTTGTCGAAAAGTCATATAAGCAAAACCTGCTATCATTAATGTTTGAACATCGATTTCTCCAAAACTACATAACGAGTTTCCATGAGTTTTGCTTGCTGGAATAAACTTCATACTGCTCCGAAGGCCTCTGGTAAATTTATTTGTGCTGAAACCATCTTCTAGCGGAAAAGATCTGAGCACTGCGATGTATCTTTTTAGCTACTGGAAAAGAGCGGTTCAGCGCTGTATAAATTATAAGATTTGCGGACGAAGTTCTGGTAGCAATCCCTTGTGGTTTGTTGACTGTTAATTGAGAGAAAGCTTTAGGCTGTTGCCAATAATTTACACAGTAGTTCGGCTAAAAATAGCTTCTTTGCTCCTTCTTCCTTATTACTCTGCGCAATCTAAAACTGTATCATGCAAATGCATATGCAGGTGCTTCGTCGAAAGATCATCGGAATTGGCTCAACTGTCAGAAGCATTTAAAACAGGTCAAAAACGAATTCACCAGGATCCTGCTTAGCATAAGAAATGGAGAACAAATGAGCACGATTCATTGCTTCGCAAATTTTAGTACTGTTCTCTCCCGCTGTTTAGTTCCAAATGAAATTTAGTAATGCCAGCTAATTTGCTTAATCAAATATGCGCTTAAGTGCGAACGAAAATCCTCATCTGCCAAGGGGGGACTCGGGTAAAATGTTTTCGCAATTTTAAATTTTTTTTACGTAAATACATTTCTAGTTATTTAAAATTGAATGACTTCAACTTGGTCAGAAGGCACCAGCGATCAATATAAAGATTAAACCACAGCAGACTGACTTGTTTGATAACACTCTATGATCATCGCACCCCCATCAAAAAAACTTTCACAGCTAGGATTACGTGCTAAATATAGAGATACATCGGGTCACACCAAAAATTACACGCTAATTTTGGGTCAACCTATTACAAAGATTCCGCCTCCGGCGGAATAAAAATGACCCTAGAGTTTTGAAATCCTTGTTTAAGGTCGTGCACCCCTTACGTGCAGATATACTTGCAGAAAGCGCAATTATTGCCCGATTTCATTCAAATTTTCAGAAAATACATCGAGAATGATAATAAACGTCCTGTAAAAACGCCAGCTTCATCGCGCTCATGTACAGTGAGAAACAAAAATTTGAAGTTCTAGAACTATATATAGAAAATTATGCCCAGCAACTATAACCATTTTAAAGCTTATTATGTGCTCTACAACTTTGCTTTTAGACATAAGTCTCTAGCTCGTATCGTTTTGGAGCAGTGAATTTTTGAACACTTTTTGCTCGCAAATTGGTTATTTTTGACACGATCTTGCTGAAAACAGTTTTTGTCGAATTGGAGTCATTGTACACTATAAGCGTATGCAAGTTTATACTCAAATTAAACAGCTTCGAAAGAGGCACAAATTAGGTTAATTAGAACCCTGTACACTGAATGAGTCTAAAGTTCTGGGCAAATAACTGATTTTGTCAAATTGCGGCCAAAATTTTTTGACCGAAGATTGCTCCACAACCAATGGGTGGATCTAAAAGATATACTACACATAGTATGTTTGGACAGTTTGCCCGGGGCGGTTTTTTATTTTTCTTTTTATCAGCCTCCAATCAAGAGCAATGATTTTTCAAAGTTGGATAAAATGCCAAATTTTCAGAAAATGCTCAATTGCTGCATACTGAAACGATATTTTGACAAAATCAAAAAACCGTCCCTGGCAAATTATCTCAGAAACACATTGGAAACGATCATTTTCTTGTTGCTTAAAATTTTTCCAGAAAAAAATTTGGTCAAAAATTGGGGCTATGTATTGTAAGTTTGCGAACAATACAAACCTGGTGGACACGTTTCAATGATATCAAACGACGCAGAAGATGTAGAGCTTCATTTTGATATGTGGCTTAATTCATAGCTCCCAATATTGAGTAAGTTATAGCTTTCCAAAGTGGACTGAATGTAAGGGAAGTGCGTCCTTAAAACGGTTTATGGTACCCGTTGTGAAAATCGCTGTGGAAAGTAGCTACATAAAATTTGACTACATCACTAAACTGTCATCATTTCAAGCTTTTGATGTATCATTTGCTATAAGTCTTGATATAGGTCTTATAAGTCTCTATAAATGGAACAAGTTATGACGTTTTGAAAATGACTGTGGTTAACGGTACCACCACTTTAAATTATGCTACGGACACGGTGTTTGTGGGTCACTTTGTGTCATTTTTTCTGGCTGTCACATTTTTGGCCCCTACTCCGGGCTGCCCCCATTGGTTCCAAACCCCTTGGCTAAGAAGTGAGCTGGACATGAGGTGGAGGCTGCTGTATAAGGATTCACTCCGTCGCCCCCCCCACAGAAGCGAGTAGCCGACTGAATTCAGTGATTAGTAGGAGGCAGCAGGAAGAGTTCACGATTTTATTATAATGTACGATGTAGTAAGACATCTAGCTTGTTTCATTACGTACGTATCAGTCTTGCGACTAGAATACGCGGATGTTCTTCCGTTTAATGGTGGGTGGGCTGTCGACAGAAGCGTATAGCCTTCCTCGTTTGGAAAGGAGGGGCAGCCAATCAGATTGCAGAAACTCCCTCGGTGGTGCGTCTAGCAAGGGGTTACGGTAATTTCAATATATTCTCAAAAAGGGTCCAACCGTTACGGAGGAGGCGTCTAGCCTATCAAATTCCGCTAATGTGAGCCTGAGCGAGCTGCCCAAACGGAGACCTCTCAGCTGTCCCTCCACTCCCAATGGGGACGTGTAACGAACCCCTTCCCAACACCCCCACCACCAAACTGGGATACATTCGCGGATTCCGGTAGGAGCACTCAAGCCTCCAAGTGGCGACACTTCTGTTATACTATTATGAATTATGCACTCTTGGCCCGAGATTATGCTGCAGATCGATTTTTGTGACGTGAGTTTATTCCATTCTTTTGTCAGTAACTCAACGTCCTACGGAGAAGAGATTCGTATGAAAGTTTAATTGAAAATTCTTGAATCGTAAAAATGACCTCGGGCAAGTAGCGACAGATCTGTCATAAACGTTTAGCGGTGCAATTACTGTAAGCTCTAAGACAAACCTTTTTGTCCAAAGCCTGCCTCAGATAATAACCCTGTGGCCATTTTGATCATTTCAGTTGAAATTTTTGATTTTTCCCTTCGTGAAATAAGCTTTTAAGAAATGTTGTTTTTGATTTGTTGAAATGGCACTAGTCTTTATTAAATTTATACTTGCCTTTCCCTTGCGAGCAGCTTTGTCGTATAGAATTTCTATTTATGTAGAATCAAGCAAAATAGTTTGTTTGATGTGAATGTTATGTACCTGTTTTGAATGAAAGCGCTTAAAGTTTTAGTAAGTTTTCAACAAGTTACGAATGTCTAGGTCTGGAATTCCCATGTTTAAAGGTGATTGGAAATAGTTTGTATAGTAAACTTTTTACTAAAATTTATGAGTACAAAAACGCCAATTTCTTACATATTTAGCTGTGTTCCTCTTCCAGACAGAATAATTTTAACAATTCATTTTAATATCTCAAGTATGCTTACAGTTGTGATTTTTAGGGTATCTGCAGGTGGATGCAGTTAATACTCATTATTTTCGTGGTTCAACTTTGGAAGCAGGTGAAATGCTTTTTCTTTACCTTGTATATATTAGCCTGGGTACTTAGGCTGAGGCGATGTATTAGTCGTGCAATTATGACTTACATTTGTTCAATTTGTTGCTATATGACTAGAAGAAGTCACTCTTCAGATAATAACTCCTACAATAATTCAGGAGCACCAAATGAACAAGGGCTCAAACTAAAAAAGTCTTGCTGACTTATCCTGCTTATATCATATCCCCATTTCTTGCATACTTAGGCTTAGGACATTATCTTCGTGTAGTTGGATGAAATACTTTTATCGTTCACGTCATAGAAATACCGTGAAAGCTTTGTGGTTAAGCAAGTTGATAGATATAGTTTTCACCTCCATGATTGATTAGAACTAAAAGTCACGGGAAAGTCAATTCGTTACCACAGAAAGTGGAGTTTTCTGGTTTTTGCTTTACAAGTCCGGGACAACCGGAATGTTGCAGGCGAAATGTGGTCTTATCTCCATTACCCCCCACCACTCAAAATCCTTAAAACTTGACCAAATGAGAAATTTGGTATGGATATGTTTTCGACTACGCATTTTTGATTTCGCGAAATTCGATTTTTTTAATTTCTAAGGGGGGCCAAGCAAAACCGAAAAATTTTTTGTCTTCGATTTTGCTGAAAAGATGTATATAGGGGTTTTCTGAGTCGTAGAACACGAATCCGAAGTCAGTTTCTCTATTCAGCTTTTCGTTAGCTCAGTAGAAACTTACACCTTAAGCTTAAATCTTTAAGCTAACGAAAAGCTGATTCGAAAAACGGACGTCAGATTCGTGTACTACGACCCCGAAATCCCCTAAATACAGCATTTCAGCAAACTCGAAGACAAAACATTTTCGGTTTCTCCTGGTCCCTCCTTAGAAATCGAAAAAATCGAATTTCGCGAAATCGAAAAATTTTGCGATATTTGAACTCAGCGTAGTCGAAAACATATCCATACCAAATTTTAGCTCATTTGGTCAAGTTTTAAGGAGTTTGAGTGGTGGGGGGTAATCGAGATAAGATCCGCGAAATGAACGACCGCTTACAGAGGTGTGAATTCCAATTCATGCGGGAACCACCAAATCGCACGTGTATAAGGTTGTTTCCGATACAGGTGCCTGTGTGCCGTGTGTGTAAGGAATGAATGAAGATAAAGGCGTCCATAAGCATCTTTACAGCTAGTCAGTCATCTAGTACCGAGATTGGCTAACTATGTAATTCAGTGTCTGGTTTATACACCCAGAAACAAAAATATTAGATGGTTACGAACGTGATTTAATTATCTCTCGAATTTGGCAACTTGCACAGCTGAAATTCACATTTAGCCGTTTTTCAATAAAAAGACTTCTCTCTGAATTGCAACTTTATCCCTACAGATTTTATAAAGTGTTCGGGAAAGTTCCCAAATTTCTCCGGAGGGTCGAAATTGGTCATAAATATAAGATTAAGGCTCATTTGAAGTGCCAGGATTAGTATTAGCTTCGCTTCTTTTTGTTCAAGAGGTATTGAAACTCAACAAGTTTTTAGGTGGTCACATCGTTTTTACTGTCTAAATATAAAATGCATTACCAACGAGTACACTTTGTCATGATGTTATCCATGTTAGATGCTTGGTCAATTTGTGTGACCATCTCAGATTTTACTTATTTCATCCCATTTTGTGGTCCCCATAGGCCTGCAAAAGAAGACAAGTGCGAGTTGTATGACATGGGTTTCATGTTTCATATCATTCTCCAGAAGAGCACCAAAGGTGAAGCTCTTGAAAATGTTTTGCTGAATTGTTATTCGCTTGTGTTTTAAAAACATTCATTTGAATCTGTATGCCTATATTTTATACAGTTCTGAAATGTTTTGAACACCCTGTATGCAGCAACCCAATCTTCTTTTATTAAGCTTCTTCGCTTATTGGCATACATTTTGTTGAAATGGATCCTGGTCTTGATCCCGATCCTGGTTTTAGTCACCTCCTCGTTTACAGCTGAAAGTTTACACACTGCGTATATGCGTTCGAGCGACGTGCATAACATTTCGTTTGATTACATTTCATTTCATTCTTCACATTTCAACTGGTTTTCATTGCACAAGAAGGTACCCTTTCGGTATAGCACCAGTCAATTTTGCTGACTTCTCGTTTAACTTATGTGCCAAGATAGTAACTAAAGATAAAATCAGATTCATTCCACCGCTCCATCCAGTCAATTATTCCTAGTGCTGTCCAGGTGGACAGCACTCATTTAGAATCCTAGATTTTCCAGAATTCTTGAGTTCTCGAGTCGGACGTCATCTTTACTCACATTACTATAGCTATATACGCATTACGCACACGCACATATGTACATACAATAACATGCTTCCTTTCTTCCCACTTCAAGGAATGGGTTTCTTTTTAGGGGGTTGAAAACAGAAATCACTAATAGAATGCTTTGCTTCTTCCAACTCGTGTCATATTCATAATTTATGATTCCAGATTTTCATTCAGTTTTAGGCAGAGGAAAAACCTCCCAATTTTGTTGAAAATGAAAAACATCCTTTAAAGTGCATGTTGCGATTCGATTGAATATATTAACATTTCTCCTTTGTTTCCTGTTAAAAACACTTTGTCAAATGAGTGAATTATTTTTAAATTTTTTGATATAATTTATTGTTTGAAAGAAAATGAAACAAGTTATGCAAAAATAGAAGTTGTGTTATTTTTCGGTATACGGTGATTCTTCACGCACACCTGTGTCTTAAATTCGCAAGATTGAGTTCAAATTTGGTATAGGTGCATTTTAACACATTTTTGATCGACCTGTGACGAAAATTTTAAATTCTAAACAATTTAAATTTTCACGTTTTTAAGAGGGGGCCAAGGGAAACCAAATATTTTTGCCTCTGATTTCGCTGAAAAGTTGCATACAAGGGATTTCAGGGTCGCAGAACAGGATTCAGAAAACTATTTTTCGTTCCTCCTTCTCGTTAGGGGTCTCTTGCGCTTCCCCCCGCCAGCCATAACCTTTGATTTCTTGACCAATAACTTTGAAATTTGGTGTGGGTGCCATAACTGGTGGTGTGACCAATAACTGGAAAATTATAAATTCAAAAATTCAAAAATTTTAAAATTTTAAAATTTTTTAAAAATTTTAAACTTTTGTTTGGTAAGGGGGGACCAAGGGAAACCAAAAAATTGCTGAAGCACCCTCGTCTTCGCTGATACTGAAATTGTACTGAACTGAACTGTACTGTATTGCACAAAACAACTCAAAATTTAAACTTGAGATGTACGACGTGGCTAGATTGTGTATGAAAATGAGCGGAATCCTTGATATAAAAATTTTCCACATTGCCTCTGTCACGGTGTGATTCCCCCCTTGAAAAGTCCCTCCCTCCCCCCGTAAAACACCACCGGTGTGGATATTTTTCCTCGAAAAAATTGCACCGGTGTGAATTTTCCTGGGGAAAATTTGCATCAATGCCAGGAAATAATGCTGATTTCAGTTTATGAATTAAGTGTTGCTCATAATCATAGCAACTAATTATGCTTTCATGGTGGAATATGACTAGCCTGAAACGCCAAAATTATTACTCATTATAATAGTTCGACTCAGATACCAAATTAACTTGAAATATATATATAATGAACAAAAATTCTTTAAAAACCAGAAATTTTGAATTGAAGGACTAATTGAAATCAATGTTTGACTGCGTATTTCGGAAACGATAAGCCTTAAGCAAGAAAATGTTTTGATAAATGCCAACTCTATTTTTTCTTAGGTTTTTGTTGTATGAATTTATTTCTAAGTAAAACTCTCATATGCATAAATTACAGCTATTAAAGCTGTAATTATTTTGTTGTTAAGCTATTAAAGCATAAATCGATTAAACCAGGGCCCGCTGCATAACACTATTGGACACTATTGGACTGTTAGACTGTTGGACTGTTAGACCGTTAAACAGTTTATGCAACAGGGCCCAGTGCTAACTTTTAATTTTATTAGGTTTTTCTGACATCTTATGTTTTATTTCTAGGTAAAAAATTAAAAAAATTAAAGCATAATCGAAATTTTGGAAATTTTAATCTGAGAATTCAACCACAGGTATATAAATGGTGATATCCTTCCTTAAAGGAATTTTGCAATCAAAGTTTATAAAATTTATTCAAGTTAACGTGGAAATTTTAGATTAATTTCAGCCGAAAATCTCTTTCAATTTAATTCAGTGAAATTTCTAAAATAAACTTAAAATTAAGTTTTAATTAAATTGATTTTATACCTTTGTCCTACGTAAACATTTGAGCTCGGAGCTAAAAATCTCCAATATTTTAATTGATTTATTTTTACTTAAAAATAAGAACATAAAATATAAGAAGCCCAAGAAAGATTAGAAGTTATCATTCGTTTATTTTTTGTAATCAAGGTTTATCAAATCCAAAATAAGCAATTGAATACAGTAATGATCATAATTAATCCTGCAAATGTTCTGATATTTCAAGAAATTTTATTCATTATATATTTCAAGTTAATTTTGTATGTGAGTCGAACTATTATAACGAGTAAATATTTTGGCGTTTTAGGCTAATCAATCATAATCCTCCATCAAACCACAATTAGTTGCTATAATTATGAGCAAAACCTAATAAATCTGCATTATTTCCTGGCATTGGTGCAAATTTTTCCCTAGGAAAATTCACAGCGGTGTAATTTTTTCGAGGAAAAATATCCACACCGGTGGTGTTTTTCCGGGGGGGGAGGGACTTTTCAAGGGGGGAATCACACCGTGACATGGGCAATGTGAAAAATTTTTATATCAAGGATTCCGCTCATTTTCACACACAATCTAGCCACGTCGTACATCTCAAGTTTAAATTTTGAGTTGCCTTGTGCAGTACAGTACAGTTCAGTACAGCGACGACGAGGGTGCTTCAGCAGTTTCATCTGATTTAGTCTTTTTATCTAAATACTGTTATTAAAAGCATTTTTTTGCCGTTTCAAATCGCTTGAGCTTAATTAGAAGCCTTGTTAACGGGTTTTTTAGGGAAACAGGGCCACTGGCACGATGTCTTGAATGTGTTGTTTGCTGTCTTGAAACATTTCAGGCGGTTAACTTAAACAGAAACATTTCCGTGCCATAATTCTATGAGAAGACTCTTGATCTCATCTCTTGACTGAGAGCTTTCGATTTCCATATTTTGAAAAATTTGAAAAAACGCTGTTTTGTGAAATTCGCGGTTCGAGCCGAGGGTGACCATTGGTGGGCTTGGGCGGGGATAGCTGTCAGCATCAGAGATGGAACCGGGTCACCGGGTCAGTTCGGGTCACTTTTTGGACCGGGTCACAGGGTCACCGGGTCAGGAGCTTCGACCCGGTCTTGACCCGGTTTTCTGAATTTACCTCAAATATTAGAAATTGTTGGCCTACCAAGCTAAAATTTTAGCTTAAATGTTTGTTCATTGTGTAATATTAATTTCCTTTTTTCTTATATTTTAGTCTTGAACATATTTGAAGTTTGAGTTTCTTTGAGTCTGTCTGTCTCTGGCAGATTATTGTTTAGCTTTATCATTATCATGATTACTGCATAAATTTATTTAGTAATATGGTTTGCAGAGTATTTTCGCAGCCAAGGCAAATCTAAATGATGTTGCGGATAAGAGAACAATTTAATTTAATTTAACGCAATACTTAATAAAAACCAAATTATTAAAGTACATACTCCGTGTTTTTAAACAAGTCCTCATAGCAAAATTTCGCAGACGGACAAATTATTGGTTTTGCCAGCGCACTTCTGCATAAATTTAGAAAATGTTACAGCTACATACTATTAAATACTTCTTAAAAACCTATAGCAAACATATGTACGTCATAGCTATTCTCGGGGTGGTGATGGAACATGGCAGCCAAAAATTTAGTGTTCTTAGGCAAAATCGAAACTTTTTGCAGATTTGGGAATTTTCTGGAAAACCGGGTCACCGGGTCACTGGGTCACCGGGTCAGGGCTCAACCGGGTCACCGGGTC
This sequence comes from Trissonchulus latispiculum, assembly GCA_030248195.1. Lineage (NCBI taxonomy): Eukaryota > Metazoa > Nematoda > Enoplea > Enoplida > Ironidae > Trissonchulus > Trissonchulus latispiculum. Next base: position 53,199 of record JASAND010023561.1, on the reverse strand, counting down.
ACGGGTCAAGCCTAAGTGACCCGGTTCCATCACTGGTCAGCATAATATACATGCTGCAAATAGATCCAAATATATACACAAGTTTAAATGCAAAAGAGGCAGTTTTGGACCATCCAGTCCTGAGTTAAATTTTCGAAAAAAACCTCATTTTGCTAAAAATTCATATTCTCCAACAACAGCTCGAAACTGGTGAGAGTAATAACACAACAATTGGTATCATCAAGAGTACATAATGATATCATTATGTACTCTTGGTATCATTGGAACCGCTTATTTAAATACTGCGGAGCCTAGGAATCAGAATTTTTATTGAGGCCTTTGAATTAAAGCAGTTTACAATTCTTTTCGAAGACCCTACTTTTCACCCACGAGAAACGTTGGGTTTTGTTACGATTTTCCACTCTTTACTTCAAACAAAAAATTTCTAGAATTTTTTAGAGGCCTAAATCAAAATTCTGCTTTCAAGATACCACAGTTTATTATCTGCAACCTGCATTATTTGCATTAGCTGCTGTGGAATATTAGTCGGATACCTTGTCGTAAGCCTAAGTCTAGGTGCAAGAATTTACAGTAGTACTTTACAGTAATGCTCTACAGTAAGAATCTACAGTAATAATCTACAGTAAATCTATAGTAATCTTAAGTTGTATCGTATACTTTGTTGTGAAGTCAGCACTACAGTATTCGGAGTGCTTTAGGATATTTTGTAGTGAATATTTGAAACACAAACTAATATGGGTGGGTGGGCAGATGGGTGGGATCAGAAGCAAACCCGGGGGTGTGTCCATTTTTGAGTGCGTGACTCTCGTGCACCTAGCACCCCTTCGCAGGGGGTAGGCGGACACGTTGCAGGATACTGGCTGATCCCAAGGGAGGGGGTGCCTTTCCGCCGGGAGCTTAGCGCCTTATTCTTATCGATAAGCGGATTAGGGTTCTTTAGCGTGCCTGTCCCCAGCAAGACAGTACACGGGCCCACCAATTTTACGCCTCATCCGTCCGGTGGAGCTAAGTCGCCTAAGTTTCTTGCTCAAGGAAACAATGTAGTGTCATTATGGCTACGGTGGGGATGGAACCTCGGACCTTCCGATCCGAAGTCCACCGCCTTAACCATTCAGCTACACGGCATGACTGATTTCTTTTCGCTATTTAAAGTCTCTGCAGAATTCAGTTAGTCTCAGTTGGACTGGGACTGGGGGTAAGGTGACAGATTAGGCTCAGCCTTTTATAACGTATTTTGATTCGACCTTTTTGTGACCTTTTCATTAGAGTTTTGTCTATTCCAGCCGCTATAGAAATATATTCGTGTCTGATTAGATGTTTGTTTAGTGTTTGGAACTAACGTCACTTTTGTCATTTTGTAGTAAAATCGTGTTCTCTGTATTTCTTTCCATAGGGATATTTGGACAGGAGGAGTAACTTCGAACTTAGAGTTTTTGACGTCACACACCTTAGACCTGAACCTGCATCTAGACATCTAAATTGATAGAGTCCGGTCTTTATTTCGAAATAATCAGAACGGTGATACTCCGTTAGGCGCACACCTTAAAATTTTTCGCAGTTGACAGAAATGCTCTACTCCGGTAGGCGCACACCTTACAAAACTGAGAGTTTTCTGTAAAACGCTCTACTCCGGTAGGCGCACACCTTACTAAATTGAAGGTTTACTGTAAAGCTCTCTACTCCGGGAGGCGCACACCTTACAAATAGTGATTTCTTGTCGTAGTAGTACTTTTTGTTGAAATATGTACCGAACTCTTGGCGCAAATATTTACTTATAATTATTATGAATTTACTTAACAATTATGAAGCTATGTCATTAGCTATTATGTATATAATTACATATACAATACCGTCCAATTACTCGATTGCTTAAGTTTTACAAATTAATTGATCACCGCAAGATGACAAGCAGGTGTAGATGTAGATATAGATGTCGGGACTAAATACACAAGATTTAAACACAATTTAAATTAGGCCTTTGAAATTTTTGAAGATAAGATTTATACAAAGTTGAATTTAAAATCTTGAAAACTTAATTAATTCAAAGGGCTAAATCAAAATTCTAATTACACAACGGTAATATGATATATATTTAATTTATTAATTTATTTTTAATTTTACTAATTATGTATAATTTAAATAATACCTAGTGACGACTATGTATTTGTAAAGTGTGCGTCTCCCGGAGTAGAGCGTTGTACAGTAAACCTTCAATTTAGTAAGGTGTGCGCCTACCGGAGTAGAGCGTTTTACAGTAAACTCTCAGCTTTATAAGGTGTGCGCCTACCGGAATAGAGCATTTCTGTCAACTGCGCAAAATTGTAAGGTGTGCGCCTAACGGAGTATGGTAATACATACAATGAAAATGTGAAAATGAAAAAATGAAAATGAAAAAGCAAACAACAAGGAAGGAAACAGGTTAGATTCAAATTTTGACTCAATTAGAAACCTCTTTGGTTAAAATTCAAGTAAATAATAGAATTTATTAAAATTCTTTGTTCTACTCTGATAGAAAAATCTGTTGAACGATCACTGAAAGAAAATTTGAGCAATTCTGGCCTGGGCCTGTTGCATAAAAGTCAGTAGTACTTGACTACTCTACTGAATTATTGAGTTTGAAGTCAGTAGTACTGAAATTTCCGTTGCATAAACGGCTACTGAATAATTGGACTACTTAATTTCAATAATTGAGTATTTCAGTAGTAAATGCTTTTGAAGAATTCCGCTTTCGCAGAGAGTTTCAGTAGTCAGTTTCAGTAGTGCACATAAAGTTAGAATTTCGAAATAAAGGTGATTGTTTGGTATGCGCACACCTTACAAAATTTTCAAGATTCTCAAAACCATCTACTTTGGTATGCGCACACCTTACAAATTCGGAGGCATACGGTAAAAGGCATCTACTTCGGTATGCGCACACCTTACAAAATTACAATTTTCCCAAAACCATCTACTTTGGTATGCGCACACCTTACAAAACAGAACTCTACTGTATATATACTTCCTATTATTTTCTGGTCAGTTTTCAATTATTTCTTGTTTATTGGGTTCATGATATATTTAATTATTATTATTGGGTTTAATGATTTCTATGATAATTTAATGATTTGATAATAATTTAATCTATGATAATGATAACAGTAATTAGCAAAGTTAAAGGTCAGCATCAAGTCTAGGAGGTGACCAAGCTCCAACAATTAACAGTTTCTCAAAAAGAGTTGAAATTACAGGAATTTTTGTAGTTCTCTAAAAGTCAGCGTCACGTATAGTAAAAATTAGGACGATATTTATACTTGCTTTTTGAAACTGAAACTTGTAGTTTTTTTCTACTTTACCCAAAATTTGAAATCAGATACCAAAGTTGGACTTTAAATTTTTATAGTGTTCTGTTTTTCGCTTCTGTGAATTTGAAAATTTCAATAATTGTGAAACTTGTGAACTCCAATAAACAAGAAATTAACCTGAAATAAACAATAGGAACATGAAAACTGACCAGAAAATAATAGGAAATATACAGTAGAGAACTGTTCTGTAAGGTGTGCGCATACCAAAGTAGATGGTTTTGGGAAAATTGTAATTTTGTAAGGTGTGCGCATACCGAAGTAGATGCCTTTTACCGTATGCCTCCGAATTTGTAAGGTGTGCGCATACCAAAGTAGATGGTTTTGATAATCTTGAAAATTTTGTAAGGTGTGCGCATACCAAACAATCACCGAAATAAATAGTTATGCCGTTAACATTCTTCTATAATTCAACTTAAATAATTGTCTTAGCTAGAAATTAAAAGGAGTTGCAGAATTCTACTTTTTTCAGGCAACAAAAACAATTTGATTAAATGATAGGTTCCAACCTCATATTAGTAGGTTCATTACAATCTACATAATAAGTTATTAATAGCTGGTGATGCTAAATATTGTTTTGCAAATTATTATTATCGTTGGACAATAATAATGCTACTACTGGATCAATTTTATCAGTGGTGTAAGACTCCTGAAATTTTTATTACTTTTCAGTAGTAAATAGTTAGTACTACTTAATTTTATGCAACAGGCACTACTGAAAATTGTCAAAAACCACTACTGAAACACTACTGAAATGGGTTTCAGTAGCACTTCAGTAGTACTGACTTTTATGCAACAGAATCCACTACTGAACTACTTACTATTAGACTACTGAACTGCTACTGAATGTTCAGTAGTGTTTTATGCAACAGGCTCCCGGAATTTGTAAAAACTTACTTGGTTGGGAGTGGTACATTACATAAAGGAATGCATTGTCGTGCCTGTGACTAAATGAGGTAATTTTAACGGTAAAGGTCGGATGTTAGCATTCCAAGTTAATCAAAATACTAGTATATGCTTTTCATTTTGCGCCTTCGTTTCATGGTTGCTGTGGGAATTCGTAGTCAAATTACCCAACTGAATGGAGCCAACAACCAGTTTTTTGAGGTTGACGCTATTTACTATTTTTAGGAAATTTAGAAAACTTGAATCGGAATTAAAATTTCTTATACCTTATCGTGACAGACTGCTAAACAACTCTGTAAAAATTGAATGTAATCACTGAATATGGTTCTTCAAAAACTATATATGGCGTATAACCTATAACGAACGTTATCTTTCAAGAACGGCAATGAATGATGTTTGTTGCTTTTGCGTGGTTGTTCATCATGCATGCGGGCGGTTCAATAATTGTTTTCAATTCTTATTGAAAAGTGCACAAAAGTCAAACATTGGCCACATTCAGAAAACAGCAGATAAAGTAGCAAATTTCGGTATTAAACTGAGCCGGGCGGAATTTCTATGTATCTCTACTGTAACGTCGTTGCCAAGATTACGTAAAGGAATAGTCTGGGAATAGAACCACAGATCCTTCGCCCGCTTATCAAAGTAAAAATCAACTTCATAAAGAATAGTACTGATGTTAGGTTTGCCAGAGACTGTATAAGCTATAGCTTCCATATAAAGCTTATTCCTCGAAGTTGAAACTATATATATTAAGCTATATAAGCTAATATGTCGAAAGCCTTATTTCAAACCACCTGCTAATGCTCAAACCTGAAACTTAATTTAATCATAATCGAAAGTCTACTCAGACATCTTTAGATCTTGTTTTATCTATAGTTGGTACTATAGGAGTGTTACATCCTTGTTTCTGTGCCTCTTATGAAGACTGAGCGACAATTGCTGTTCTGACTGAGCGACATGTTTCTGCCATTCCTTTCCTCATTCTGTCAACGAATTGAATCCTATTCGGCCAAACTCTTCACTCAAAGAGCGTCTGGTTTGTTGAACCCTCAACTCTTCCAGAAATAGCTACAATTTTATTTCGAAAGGGTTTTGGGCCACATCTTTAAATTGAGGGTTTGCTGCGTGCACTCCAGGAGAAGTCCTGATAGTTCCTAGGTTTTGCTGATGTTAACAGTAGTTACATAGCCCCTATTTCTTTAAAAATTAAACTAGATTATACTTAAATCCTGCCTGCTTAGTCGCTATTCCTTTAAAGATTAATTTTAATAAATTTAGTCCGTCTTCTGCATTTTCAACTTAAGTCTGACCAAAAATTCTTGGAATCGAAATGTGAGCGGCTGTCCAGCGTTATCGTTTGAAGGTAGCCTATATAATATATATATTTTTCAAATCCTCTGGAACCCGAGATTTCGAAAATCCGAAAAAATCCTAAATTCCGGATTTCATTCACGGAAAATTTGAAATTTTTAGTTTTTCGCCAAATTTTTATCGTAATCAAAATTTGGTTCTGACAGTTGAATAGAGCTTGTCACGCTACACATTTTTGCTCTCAGAAGCTTTTCACGAAAATTCACCCAATTTCCGGAATTCCGGGTTTTCAAAATTACCGGATTTTAAAAATTTCCTCCAATACCCACAAGAAGGGTATCATTCGAAAGCTCTTATCGAGCTGAACGACTTTTGTAATAGAACGAACTCGTGAAAATGAACTCAATTCCCGGAATTCGCGAAAACCGGATTTTCCGGAATTTAAAAAGTTTCTCCAATACCAACAATATGGGTATCATTCGAGAGCTCTTGATGAGCTGAACAAATTGTGTAATAGAACCAACTTGCAGAAATGAGCCCTGTTCTCGGAATTAACGAAAACTTCCAAGCTAGAGTGAAATCCGGAATTCGTGAATTCCGGGAATTAGGTGCATTTTCAGACATTGGTTCTATTACAAGATTTGTTCAGCTCATCAAGAGCTCTGGAATGATACTCATATTGTGGGTATCGGAGAAAGTTTTTAAAATCCGGAAAATCTGGTTTTCGCGAATTCCGGGAATTGAGTGGATTTTCACGAGTTCGTTCTATTACAAAAGTTGTTCAGCTCGATAAGAGCTTTCGAATGATACCCATCTTGTGGGTATTGGAGGAAATTTTTAAAATCCGGTAATTTTGAAAACCCGGAATTCCGGAAATTGGGTGCATTTTCGTGAAAAGCTTCTAAGAGCAAACATGTGTAGCGGGACCAGCTCTATTCGACTGTCAGAACCAAATTTTGATTGCGATAAAAATTTGGCGAAAAACTAAAAATTTTAAATTTTCTGTGAATGAAATCCGGAATTTCGGATTTTTTCGGATTTTCGAAATCTCGGGTTCCTGAGGATTCGAAAAATATATACATTATATAGGCTACCTTTAAATGACAACTCAGGACAGCCGCTCACATTTCGGTTCCAAGAATTTTTGGTCAGACTTTAGTTTTTAATCCTCGCGCACGGCTTAAACGGATTAAAAGTTGGCGGATAAAATTTTTAATCGCTGTTTCTTTAATGGATTAAACGGCTTAAAATTAACTCGTTTGATCCGAGGATTAAAAATGGTCGGATTAAACGTGTTAATTTTAATCCGTTTAGTCCATTTAATCCTGCATTAAAGAAACAGCCGTTAACATTCTAATCCGGCAGATTTTTAATCCGTTTAATCGGACCATTTTAATCTTTAAAGAAATAGGCCCTTAGTAGTAGTGCTGTCACAAAAATTATTTACGCATTGACATTGGCCCTATTTCTTTAAAGATTAAACGGATTAGATTAAAATTAATCCGCGTTAAAGAAATAGCACCTCGGATTAAACGGATTAAAATTTAATCCAACGAGTTAAACGAGTTAAACGGATTAAATAAAATCCTATTTCTTTAATGCACCTAGGATTAAAATTTTAATCTAATCATATTTCTTCATTCACACTTCGGATTACAAAATGAACGAGTTAATTTTAATCCGAATTGCTTAATCGCTGTTTCTTTAAGGATTAATTTTAATCCGTTTAATCCGTCGCCTGCATTTTCAACTAGTTTTTAATCCCCGTGCAGCTACGCGGATTAAACGGATTAAAAGTTGGCGGATTAAAATTTTTAATCGCTGTTTTTAATGGCGGGTTAAACGGATTAAACTAGACTCTTTAATCCGAGGATTAAAAATGGTCGGATTAAACGAGTTAATTTTAATCCGTTTAATCCGTTTAATCCACCATTAAAGAAACAGCTGTTAAAATTTTAATCCGGCTGATTTTTAATCCGTTTAATCCGACCATTTTAATCTTTAAAGAAATAGACACATTGTCAAATTAATGTGACTGAAAGTTACAATCAATAGCGTCCTGTAGAACCTCCATAAGTTAGTGCTGTCGGTCAAAAATTCGACATGACATGGGTACAAATTTCACTGCACCATGCATACTATGTAAGATACGGTATTCCGGTGCCCAAATTTGGCAGCGATGACCTCACATATAGTGCTCTGTTACCGTCTAAAACAATCTGTAAACCAATACTTTCCTATGGGATACAAATGATATATCATACTGGAAAAATTTGGCATAGGAGGTCAGTACGGGTGGAAGCTAGACAGGGTCTTAGGAACTGTGGTTAACCAAATGACTCCAAATTTCCCCCAATTAATTAATGCATCAAGTATCTGTCTGAGCTTGTGTGAAGATTACGTGATTCAGTTAATCCTTCCTTGCATTTGATGTGTCTTTACTTTGATGTTGACTAACTTTGGCGAACGGTAGCTTTCTCTGACTATTTCGCGCCAACCTGTTCATAGTCCCCCTTAATTTCCGAATGCAAATAGTAAGTAAACATAAAGGTCACACTGCTCCTAAATTTTTACGGTCCTTTTTTCTAGCAAGGTGCTCAGCATTTGTCAGGCACTCATTGAGGCCTATGGAATGCTGCCCTCCGCGGTCTCATAAAGTGGAGAAGAGACGGAGAGGCGAAGGCCAAGGATAGAAAACTTGACCCCCAAGTAGTACTGTCTGACGTACGGTTATTTCAGTCGCTCTTAGGGCAGCCTTATAGCTTTCAGAATATTTCATCAAAGTTGCTGACCCCCAATTTGACTGACCCAAAACAGGCAAATTTGGCTGTGGTCAAACTCAAAAAATAAATTAAAAAATTTTGAAGGCCTAAATTAAAATTCTGCTTCCTATAAATCACCCTTCAAGATAGTATTTATAATATAAGATGGACGGTGAAGTGCTCCGTTTAGTCGTTGGTGAGATTTCTCTGGCTTAATCTTATCACCACTTTTTCCGCTACCCATGTTTAGCACATGCTGACACCAACTTTGAGGTTAAATTACTCGCTAACCGTACGAAATCCCACCTTCATTTCAAAAACTTGTTAAAATATACCAATCGGACAACAAAATATGTGAAAATGAGCAAAATCGGAGAAAGTCGAAAAACCGGCCCAAAATGGACCCACTCCCTCCTTAACTCTTGCTGATTTCTATGCAGGTGAGGATTCAAAAAGTCTTCCCTGATCAACGCAGAGTTAACATCACCGACAATAAAACTGATTGTTAAAGCAAGCTCGAAAAATTTTTGACTGAGCAACAGAAATAGACACAGCAGGACTTTTCCCACCCGCCTATTTCTGTTCTCAGTCAAATCACAAAACAGGTTTCTGTGCTGCTGACTGGTCGCAGGGGATGCATCACAGAAACACCACATGATCAGCACATTAACCATCAAATACCACCGATATAAATTACCTAGCGTTAAGATATAGTGGTTAAAGGAACTTAGCTAGTACCTATAGTTCTACATGCACATATGAACAAAGGACCAACGGGGTATACCCGGAGCCTGTACTCCAATCCACATTCATAAGGACGACAGTTGTTATTAGTCTGTGGGTCATCACTAAGAGGAAGACATTACTTTGCCAAGTGGTTACGGCTTTTGATCTTATAGCCGCTACACCAATTATAAGTTTCCAACTTCATTGATCGGCAACTATCAGTTGCCAATCTCAAAACCAAGGTTACTGTTTATTACTATAAAAAGTGCAGAATTTTATTATTAAAAGAAGATTGTATCCAAAGGTTTGTGTGGGGTATGAACGGGTTCAAGCCTCCCCACAGTCCGGGCAAGTTACAGTCCCTACCGCCAACAGGGGCAAGAGGTAAGGAAAAATTAGGCAAGGAGTATGCAGAAATGCCCGGAAAAAAATAGGTTTTCTCACCGAAATTACAAAAGAATTTGTAATGTTTCTAAAAAATCGGGCAAAATTTTGAATGTTTTTCTAGAAATTGATAATTTTGTTGAAAATTTATTAAAAATTGCTAATTTAATTTACCGCTAATGGTAATTTATGTTTATGGGACAAAAGTCTCCTTAAAAATTTGGATTCAAGGACTTGTACCTCTCCAAATTTTCTTGGGACAAGCCCCCGGGATCCGACTCTATGTTAAGAAGGTATGATTGTATCATAATGCACTCTTGATAATACTATTTCACATGGATGTAATCTTGGATATGTTTCAGATTCAGTAGAGATTGAAAGGTTTGCTACATCATATTCATAGAACGCTTGCACGCATTTCCTGCTTCGAAATTTTCTACTGCTACACATACCTTGAAGAAGAATATTGAACCTCACTATCATTGCCATTATATTAACACTTATCTATTGAGTTTTCCAAGATTCTCGTCAGTATGAATTCTACTCAACTTCCGACCATGGTGGAAATGTTCAACAGCTCTGATCATGCAACGCACGCATTGCAGTTGGTTGCCAATTGGCGTGATCAATACTACAGCATTGTGGTACCCATCCTAATTTTTCTGACAGTTGCATCATTTTTGATTAATTTCTACATCGTCTATTTGTCTAGATGGGTTCGCAGACCCATGGGAGTTATTCTGAAAGTCACCTTAGGCCTGGCAGCGGCTGACTGCTGGACCTCCGTTGTTCTGGCAGCTGGTCTCACCCTAAATAGTTATCTCATTGTAGTGTGGAAGATTACAGTGCCCAAGCATCTGTGCGTAGCTTTAACCATTGAAAGCTTTCGACTAGCCGCAATCATGACATCGATATTGCATCTGTTGCTAATTGCCCTGAATCACTACGCCGCAATTGCCCAGCCGCGAGGTGGCCAGTGGGGTTCCAGTAACCCTGTCTGCGCCTGGGTGGCTTACGCAGCGATCTGGCTCGTACCGCCAATTTTCTTCAGCTTAGGTTTCAGTCTGGTGCCGGACCAGGGATTCCAATCCACGGACTGTAATTTGGAATTTATGGGCAGCATTAAGTTTCGTTTAATCCTATTCCTGCTTCTGCTTCTGCCAATTATTGTAATGGCTTGTCTCTATCTCGCCATGATTACCACGTTGGTTAGAATTCAGCGCCACTTTTCCCGACAAAATCGCAAAAGTCAATCAGTTGAGATGAAATGGCGAACAATGCGAACGACACTTCTGATGTTGGGAAGTTTTCTGATTGGCTGGATTCCTGGTGGGACCCTATATCTTCTGATGGCCCAAGAATTTCAGTCAATTGGACGGTTTTTTGGGACCTATCCCAAGTTCACCTTCGCTTTAAGTGTTGCTGTTAACGCTTTGATGATTCTCAAATCCTTTATTAATCCAATTATTTATGCTCTTCGGGTTCCGGAAATTTATGAATGTATGTGGCGACCCCTCCAACCAGTCCAGCACGGACTGTTGACCACCACAGCGTCGGTAACCCAATTTGGTCGTTCTGGCAGCGGAGGTCGCTTCCTTCGACAGAAATCGCGGGTCAGTGAACTCACTCCCTTGTCGCGGGGAATATCGGCATCACGGCACACTCGGCATTTGGAACGAATACCCACTGCTACGGACTGTAATAATAGTAGCACTGTAGCTGCTTTGTAGCAAATTCATTTACATTATTGATGTTTGTTGGTATGTTTCATGTTTATGTAATTGTTTGTTCTTGTTGCTGCATTTAGAGAATGGGACCTTGTCAAATTGTTCCTAAATTTTATCGTGGTCGCCTTTCTTTTTATTTGGGGTGCTGGTTGTGCATGGAGTATTTAGTGTCAAAGCTATAAGTACATGAATCCTACCGGACCAGCAATGTTTCCTTCCAAGTTCGGGACGCTTATTTATGAATGAAAAAGTTTGTCTCTCAACAATGCCAACCAGATTTTTTCGAACTTTGCTGGTTTTTATGCAAATGTTGGATAGAACACAAATTTAGAAAATTTGGAACCTTTCTGGAGCATGCATAAATGTTAAATATTTGCAATTGTTTATGTTCTAGATACTTTGTTGTTTCCTGTGAGTGATTTTCTTCGTTCGTGTGGCTTTCGTGTCACTTATGTATATAAATAAATAAATAAAATTGCCTATGTTCAATGAAACGTCCATAACTGACAATATGACCTTTTTGTGCTGTGCGATGCGACGGACGTTTTTAAGCGTAGCAGTTAGGCAGGAAACTGCATTACTAACCATCTGATCATTCTGCATCGCAGTGCATAACCCTACTAATGCTAACTTCCATCCAATTATCCATCCATGAAAATTTCTAAACTGTGAAGAAAATTTCTAAACTGTGAAGAAAATTTCTAAACTGTGAAGAAAATTTCTAAACGGTAAAGTGTTGGTCAACTAAACTTTAACCGCTTATTGTTTGCGGTTGCAACGACATAAAGATTAAGCAGTGCATTATTTGAGAAACCGAAAATGCTGTAAACTGTGTTGCTAAACTGTAAACTTCTTTTGTAAACTAAGTTTTGCAAACAGTAAACTGCTTGCTGTTAAACTTTATTAGGTAAAAATTGACAAAGTTGATGAAAACGGCGATTTTCAGCCAATACCGTTAAACAGCAAAACGGTTTGCAGCATTGGAAGAGCATGTCTGGGGCTTTCCGCAACGATGTCCAGCTTTGATTTCTAATATCGTTTGTTTCGCCTGCGATTCAAGTTAACCATTTTATTCAGAGTAATTTTGTGGTATCGTTACTTGTATAGACATTTTCTCGTATTGTTACTTCTATAGACATTTTCTCGGGTCTCTTGCGCTTCCCCCCTCCAGTCATAACTTTTGATTTTTTGACAAATAACTTTGAAATGTGGAAAACTTTGAAATGTGGTATGGGTGCATACTGGAGGCTTATAAATTCAAAAATTCAAAAATTGTAAAATTTTAAAAAAATTTAAAAATTTTAAATTTTTGTTTGGCAATGGGGAACCAAGGGGGAACCAAAAATTTTTTGAAAAAATTTTGCTGAAAACTTGCATAGGGGGGTTTTCAGGGGCGCTGAGCACGAATCTGAAAACCGTTTTTCGATTCAGCTTTTCGTTAGTTCAGTATATATAAGCTTACATGTTAAGCTTACAACTTTAGCTCATCCTGAGCTAACGAAAAGCTGAATCGAAAAACGGAAAAACGAATTTTTGCGTCCCCTTGGTCTCCCCTTACCAAACAAAAATTTAAAATTTTTAAAAAAATTTTAAAATTTTTAAATTTATTAAATTTTTGAATTCATAAACCTCCATTATGCACCCACATCAAATTTCAAAGTTGTTGGTCAAAAAATCAAAAGTTATGGCTGGGGGGGAAGCGCAAGAAAAGAGACCCATTTTCTCAACCCAGCGTCATCAACAAAATTAATAATGTCGTAAATTATTATTTGTAAATTTTCTTCCAGTTCCGAGTACCAAATTTCAGTTTTTGCTGCTAATATTAGTTGTCGTTTGTCAAGTAAAGTCTTTTAAATTCAATTTGTAAGTAGGCCTAGGTTTACTCTAATGAAGAACATGAATTTAAATTTTCGGAAATTTAGAATGGTTTGTTAAAAATTTCCAGTAGCGAAGTTCAGCTGTTTTTGTGTGATAAAACGTTATCTATTCGCCAACTTAGCCAATTAGTCACAGCCTATCGGCTGTTAAAATTTTTTTCTGTCGGAAATGTAAGAAAACGAAGACAAACGTGCCTGAGTTTTGTCGAAATAGCGGTATTTTTCACTTTTAACGCGCCTTAAAGCAAAGTTAGCAATCATTCGTTAAGGTCTGCAGGCTGTTTTACGTCAAAGCAAAGCTCCTCATTGTTTGCTAAATGCAGGTTCGTTATGCTATTGTAGGCCAGCTTTAATTAAAGGCAGAGTCCTAAGATTGTGAAACCAGGGATTTCGAGCAATCCCCGAATGTGAATCTCGAGGAATTTGTTGTTCTAAAAGTTGTTACGAAGTAGTTCAAACTTTGTTTAAGAATAGATTGAAAATTAAAGAAAAATTCCAGGAAAAGAAGCCGCACTTATTTTCTATGAGGAATTAAGTGAATACTCACTCACTGTTGATAAATCAAGGCTTTCTCTGAATAGCTTATTCATTTTAGGTTATTTATTAAATTCTTCGTTCATGTTAACTTTTGATTTGAATTTAGAATAACGTACGTATTGATCTCAGATTTGTTTATTCCTTAACCAAGTTTTAAATTCACGCTAGTCAGTTCAAGTCACTGAAATTAAACGAAAATCGGCAATTTCACAATTGCATAATAATGAAACGGAAAATTCCGATAAATCTCTCAATCAACCAGGAAAACTGTGAAATGAACAGGCGTTTCACAAATTCTTTGAAAATGTTAGAATTTCATGAAATCACCGAAACTTTTAAAGGATTTCGCGAAACAACTGGTTTCACAATATTACAATATTAGGATAACATATATGTGATAGGAAAGTTAGGTTTATATATGTATATAGTCTATCCCCGCCTTCAGATGGGGACCCATTTTGGAGATCAACTCAAACTGCCGTAACGAAACCGAAGAACTGCAGGCTTGCAGGAGGTCAGATTTTTGGCCAACAACAAAATATTCGTCTGCTTTCATCAGTCAGAATCGTATTGATCAAAATTTCATTAGTGATAATTTAAATTTTGAAACAATATAATTTCAACTTTCGTTTGTCAGAATTTCATAAGTCAGAATTACGATAGTTACAATTTTATTTCTTAATTTCTTCAAGATTGACAGTTTCCAATTCGGCAGTACAATCTTAGAGCCTTTTCCCAAAGAAGAAGAAGAAGAAGAAGATGTTTTAATACTCATAAAGCGTCGGCTTTATAATGCTACGGCGTATTATGTTACAATCAACATCCTACAAGAACCGACGTTCCTCCAGCAACAAGTTTACGGCATTTTACTTTTTACATACATCAACAGTAAATAGCATTGCAAGACAACGTTATGAGTATATACAGGACAGAGGAGGACTACAGTGGTCACCTAACCCTCTGCCCCTTCAGAAAGCGGTCAAAATTTAATCTTTTAATTGCCAATTTAAAACTATTTGGGTCTGTCAGCATGACAATTTCCTGTGGTAAATTATTCCAAAGGTTTGGAAAACGGTACACGAAACTGTTACGAACAACATCAAGTGTAGTTACCCCACACTTTAATTTTAATCCATGGCTTCTGTAACTGAAACTACTAGTTTCTCGAGACCAGGGCTTTCTACCCCTTGACATAAATTTTCTTTTTGTAATATACAAATACATGGCGTACTCCGTAACATCGATAAAAATATTCCACATACTATCAACACACACAGCATGACCAAACAGGGAATCCCAATCTAAGCTACCTAAGAAATCATTAAGACCTTCGTAGTTCCCAGTTAAGACCTTCGTACTTCAAAGAATTTGGGTAGTTTTTTAATAACTCTTCAATATCCGCTAACTCGCATAACTCCGGTTAAAAACCTTTGGGAATATAATTTGCGCCATATCGATTCTTTTGAGCACATTTCTTTGAAGATTAAACGGATTAGATTAAAATTAATCGACACTAAAGAAACAGCATCTTGGATTAAACGGATTATAATTTAATCCAGCTTGTTAAACGAGTTAAACGGATTAGATTTAATCCTTAATTCGATTTCTTTAATGCACCAAGGATTAAAATTTCAATCTAATCATGTTTCTCTATTCTTACTTCGGATTTAAAAAATTCCATGAGTTAACTTTAGTCCGACCCAAACTGATGAATCGCTATTTCTTTAATTTTAACCCGTTCAATCCACCGCCTGCATTTTCAACTAGTTTTTAATCCTCGTGCGACTACGTGGATTAAACGGATTAAAAGTTAACGGATTAAAACCTTTAATCGCTGTTTCTTTAAAGGTGGAATAAACGGGGTAGAACTAACTTGTTTATTAATCCATGGATTAAAAACGGTCGGGCTAAAAGAGTTATTTTAATCCGTTTAATCTAGCATTAACGAAACAACTGTTAATATTTTAATCCGACTGTTTTTAATCCATTTAATCCTACTATTTTAATCTTAAAAGAAACAGGACCTTTGAAATTGAACGAAACAGCCTGTCCGTTATATCCCGTCCAGAATTTCATATGTCAGAATTTCATTAGTCAGAAACTAACTTTTCAAACTTTCATTAGTCAGAATTTCATTAGTCAGAATTTAGGTTTTTGAAATAATATAAGTTGAACTTTCATTTGTCAGAATTTCATAAGTCAGAATTTCATTAGTCAGAATTTCATTAGTCAGAATTTCGTTTGTCAGAATTTTGCAGAAAAGCACAGTTCCTCCTGGCGCAAAGTGTAACAAGATGGCTGATCTTGATGATAATTTCATAAAATGATTTTTTTCTAGTCGACACAAATATGTGTCTTGGCTCTTCTACCACCAGCAACGAGCAAATCTTTCTTTTCAAAAGGGTTCCCCAACAACTGGATTGGTTCCGCGTACACCTACCTACATTTTACAGACAGGAAATTACGATAGACTGTTTCGTTTGAATTCTAAGAGTAGGTACGTAATAACTGTTGGATTATGTACTCTTGGTATGGCGCAAATCATCAATGTAGTATAAGGATTACCTCCGCCAGAATTGGTCTTTTTGAGGAAGAGTTAAGAGCTACAAAAGAGTTGATTTTAGCTCTGCTCTAACTACTCTCTCCTACTTTATCGGGAAAGAAATAAGACTGTACAGCAACATGCAAAGTTTTGAAGAAACAAGAAAAATGGAATTCTGACTTTCGAAAGTCTGACTAATGCAATTCTGACTAATGAAATTCTGACTTATGAAATTCTGACAAATGAAAGTTCAACTTATATTATTTCGAAATTTAAATTCTGACTAATGAAATTCTAACTAACGAAATTCTGACTAATGAAATTCTGACTAACACGATTCTGACTGATGAAAGTAGACGCAGAAAATGTAGGTAAGCGGACCAAATTCAGCTGCGGAGAACCCGCTTGAAAGGAGTCCTTCTTTGCTGCTTGCTGCTCACAAAATACTTATCTCATATTAGAGACAAATCTTTATTGTTATGAAATCATCATCAAGAATCTTGTTAGACACTGACCTAATGAAACGAAAAAAACTGTTGTTATAAAATCCCCCACTCAGATTATCGAAATTAAACACTAAACAGAAATGCCTTTTAAGCTGCACTTGATGCGAGTACCAGCTACCCGCCGATTTCTATTTCTGTGCTGTCCAATCATTTCTTATATATATACTTTTATTACAACACTGGCATTCAATCAAGACATTTTCGGTTTTCAGATTTGAAACAACAGCAATAAAATTCAAAAGGCCGACGATACTGCCCAAATGCTCTGCACAAATGTGTGCCTTATCCTCAGAAAGTGACTCACTCCCAAGTTCGCGAATGGATACTCTGGGAGTAGTAGAGGACCATACCTGGGACGAACCCGATTCCGTCGGGGGAGTAGCTCCAGAATTTGTTGCCATTCTTGTTGGTGTCCTTGGGTTTGCCATGGGTGGTGTGGTTATTCTGGCAGCCTGTGCCCTTATTACAAAAATATACCTCTGGTATCGACAGCGAAAACTGCAAAAGAAAAGAGCTGAAAAGGAAGGTTTAGCTGGCGCTGATGATACCAGTTCATCCGCTGAAACTGGACTATCTTCCTTAAGTGGTACTCCATAGCTTTTGTGGATACATATATTCACAGTATTGGACGTGGAACCTGAGTCCCGAATAAACAACCAACTCTTACCTAGTTCTGGCTTATTAAAAACCGTACATCCCCCATTCCAATGTTACCCAAAACTGTCCTCTCCAACTTGTCCCTACCGTTGTATAAATGTCGTTGCAGCTGGCAGATATTAATCTGCAAATAAATACATTGGTTTGGATTGTGTATTTCAGTATATTCAGCTGCATCGTTAATTCCCTTAAAATCTACATGATTACACCTTCCTACTACGAATGCATTTTGGCGTCAAATAACATTTTCTTGCACTTTCCCTTGCTCTCTCCGTCCTAACGTCTGTTATTCCCGTCCAATGTTCAGTTCATTCCACTGGTGCCAGTGCTTCTACGTTCAATCCCATTCATCTAAAGAGTTAAATTACATAGTTATCCTAACTTAAATTTTGTGAAACGCTTCTTAATTGTACATTATTATCGTAACAATTATTTTAACGTACTTCTGCTACAAAGGCAACATTTCTCCCATCATTTTTGCTTCCTTCGTTAGCATAGCAACTGGCAAAAGCAGATATATACTATAAAATTAAATATGATTATCCTAAGATTACTATTGCCTATCCAACTATGTTGGCAAAACATTCCTATTTATTGAACAATTTCACATTATCTCAAAAATTGTCAATTCAATCCCATAAGCAAAGTTTCGCAGACACTATTTTGGCAAAAAATACAATTTTCAAAAAAACGACAATGTTGTTTCGCTGAATTTTTGAATTCCTTGGTCCCATAAAAAGTTAAGGGTAAACACAACACAACACAACACAATCACTGTACAAGCAACCATAGTAACGAAAAACACAGGAACAGAGAAGAGAAAGCTAAACATACGTATTTTCAAACAATCAACAATTCCATAAAAACAAATAAAACGCACAAAAATACAGCAACACTAGATAAAATAACAACTTTAACAATTTTATGAGAAAGCATCCTGTCACAGCCTACACTGGCTGAGTATGTTTGCAAAATTTCATTTTAGTTTGGGCTGTCTTTTTTGAAGCACACTTTTCGTACGAGGTTCTTATCAATTTTTAGTAGAAAACTTACTGCACAAACACAAGCAATACAATACAACAGAAAAGAAAACATACAGGCTAGTAACATAATAAGAAGGTAACAGAATAAAACAGTAAACAGAGTACGTAATAGAGTAAACAAAACACAGTACATACATAATGTGCAAAGGTAAACCACAAAATGCAATCTTCGAAAATACAGCGGCGCAGAACACACAAGGCTGAAGGAATTGTATCATACAGATTCATTAATCAAAGCAGAACCAAATCTATACAAATTTATTAAGTTTCAAATAAATCAATGAGTTTTGTTTTTTGGGAAATAACGGGACTTTGTGCAAGACGGAGTAAAATTCAAAACACCACATTTTGAAGAGAAACCAACGTCATAGTCAGAGAGAAATAACAAAACATTGTGTTAGCACATCATCAAAAACATAAGTTTTATTCAACAAAATATGAATTCAGATCAAACTAAAATCAGCAATAAACACTGCAGAAAACAAACAATCAAGACATCAACAGCCTAAATTGTTAGAACGCTGGAAGCTCTCCGATAGGCTCGGAGAATCCTCCATTTTTTGGACAAAATATCGAACCAGCAGCCTCCGACTCAAATAAAACACATCACATATTGTAACGTTCACATAAAACATAACAAATCCAAAAAAAGACAACCCGACAGATACTTACAGAGAGTTAACCTGCAACACAAGTTTGTATACCTTGAAATATTTCCATAAGTATTGTAAAGACGATGACACCGTTTTGCTGCAAGACAACGAAAACGAAGACATCATATTTTTGGGAATCATACAAGTACCAAGCTGACTTCTTTTTTGTCTAGCCCTAGGAACCACCTTTATTGAGAAATCAGGAGAACAAAACTAATGTGCGCAGTCCCGTAAACATAGTAGTTAGTATTCACAAAAACTTGAAAATAAGAAGTAGGAAAGATCATTATTGTTCCAGCCAGCAAACAGCAAATTTTAGCCCTCAGCGGAGGGAGCCGGTTGCTGTCCAGTGGTCTGGGGAGATTCAATCGGCTGAGGTTGCTGAGGTGAATCCGTCGTTCCACCCCCAGGATTCGAAGCTGTCGGTGGCTGAGACTGCTGGGGCTGCGATTGAGAAGGCCCGCTGGCTTGCTGTGGAGTTCCAGGTCCACCAGGATTTCCAGCTGAAAGACAATTGAAAAATTAGAAAACCCTTTTCGGGCCACAAATTACATTTTGACGGTTCTAAAATGGAAGTGGCGAAACCGCTGGAATCCACCGTGCTGCTGAATGAGTGAACCACAGGAGCTTGTGAAGATGCTGCCGAAGCAATTTTCCTGTGGTTAATCAGTAAACCACGAATTAAAAGTATACGCGTGTACTCGAAAACATTTCGTTCAAAGTCTGCTCAAAAATAACAATATTGCTGTCGCATTCTACTTACAACTTACAAGTCACAGGTAATTTGTATTGGACCTCCAAAAATAATACACTGAGCTGCGTGATAAACAAAATTTTAAAGATCCATACCGCTATGCTGCATAGCCGCGTAAGGGGACGGCTGCTGCTGTTGTTGTTGGGCTTCCGGTGCACCAGGCTGTGGAGGTGGTGCCCCTCCAGCCACTTGCTGCGGATAGGGAGCTCTTCCATAGACCATTTGCTGAAACAGAATATTGGGTAGCGGTTACGCCGTCGGTTGTTGGTTTACACCATTGTGTTATTGTGTTGCCCACTTTTCCAAAGGAAATGGCAACACCATGTTATCGTTCTGTGCTTATTATCCGTCTGTCCCCCCCCCCCTAGATCTCGAGATTGGGAAGGAGTACAGGGGTGGTTGATACCTTATTTTGAAGCCCTTGACAAGGACATCTCCCGGAAGCAAGATGGGTCCGAAATTCCGGGATTTGAAATTTCGGATTTTTTTGGATGGTAAGGGGGGACCAAGGCGAAATTTCAAAAATCCAAAATTTGGTCGAAAATTTTTTGTCTCCGATTTTGCTCAAACGTGGGTCATAGGGTAACTCGACCACGCTGATTTCGAAACTGAAATCGAAATTTCCGGGAAATTAGCGGATTTCGA
This sequence comes from Trissonchulus latispiculum, assembly GCA_030248195.1. Taxonomy (NCBI): domain Eukaryota; kingdom Metazoa; phylum Nematoda; class Enoplea; order Enoplida; family Ironidae; genus Trissonchulus; species Trissonchulus latispiculum. The sequence goes on along the minus strand of JASAND010023561.1, from coordinate 32,831 downwards.
GATATTCGATCAGGAAAATTCCGGATTCTGAAAAATTTCTCCAAAAGTGGTCGATATGGTATTCAAATGAAAGAGCTCGTCGAGCTGAGTAATTTTTATCATTACCGTATTTTCCGGAGCTGCTTCTAGCGAAAGTTATGGCAGCAGATTGGAAAATCCGGAATTTCAAAAACTGAAACATGGGCAATATGGTGCTTAATTGAAAGCTCTTTGAGTCCTGGGTCAGATTTCCTGCACAGAAATAATTCAAAAGGTATCTAGCAAAATCTATACCCCAAAGGGATGTGTTGTGGGCAACACATTCTTGCAGTAGCGCTAGTTCACCCAAACAAGAATCACTCCCGTTATTCTGATTGGAGGACCGTTATACAATAAAGAACTTACTGTCCTGTGTCAATCAACGCAATTATGCGCTCTTACTATTTGAGTTGTCTATAATAGGGGAAGGAAAACTATTTTTCAAAAACTCTGTTAATTAAAGTTAAAGTCTCACACTATCAGTACTACTGGTGAAATGAAAGTGTGCATTATAGTTAGTTTTTATTAGATTAGAGAGGACAAAACTTGAAAATACTTGAATGAAAATAATGAAAATGGACTGTACAAATAATGTGATTACATATAAAAATATAAAACATTCTAAGTTAGTAGTGCAAGCAACCTCTGCCGGACCAGAGTTCATGAAACGGGCGGCTCATCAGTGGAACTGTGTGGAGCCAGGATTTTAGCCGAATTTTAGAAAAAACTGGGATAAATTATTCGGAAACGGTTTCGCCGCTGGGCGCCTCAAGACGTGATATTAACGCAAATAACACAGAAAGGCGACCCCAAACGCGGGTTGTAATGAATGATCATAAAACATTAACCCTTTATGAGTGCCCGCTGAACTAGCATATACAGGCTTAAACTGCTATATGTCCCACATCCCACTTGGTGAGAAACTACCAAAAATGCAGTCGATTTTCGGATTGAACCACTAATTAATTACATTTTAATTAGTTTATATTGTACTCTAGGTAGGACATGTGTTTTTTTACGTTGTCAAAATTTGTACTTCCTAAAGGACAAAATATGCCTTCAAGCACTCTGTCGGATGACAGGTGACACTTGCTGATTTGGCATGACCGGTTAAAACCAGTTTGGGTCGAAATTTTCCGCAAACACCATTACATTGTAGTATGAAGTAAATATTATAAGATCCAATTAGATTTTACTAGCGTTCACACAGATCTGCATAGGAAACAGCATTGTTAAATGCTCACCCGCATTCACTATTCCGTATGTGGACTTAGTAAAGTCCCATTAGTGTAATGGCTATAGTTAGCTTCACAATTAAATACACTGACCGAGAAGCTTAGTATCAAGGTTTGCGAGGACGTTGGTGCTAGCGACAGCCTGAGTAAATGTCTTTTGGGCTGAGAAAAGGTCAGTCGCAGACGGTCACAATACTTTATTAAATAAGGAACATTCAGAAAATTTTGCAGAGACCTAGCAGATGAGTTTGGGTAATATCCGGGAGTAACTGAATGGGCTCTATCTGCTAGTACGTTGTTGCTTTAATTCTGCTACTCCACAGCAACTGCAACTTTTTCAGAACAGACCCATCGTCCAACAGCGAATTTTCAACTAATTACTTTTTGAAAGTGTTTTATCCGACTTGGAGACACATTATTACGCAAACCTAAACAGCTGGCAGCTATTCTGCATGATTTACTGAAGTTATCACAACTTCAAATTTTGTTAAAAATTGGCATAATTTCCTGTAGTGTTAACATGTCTGAATGATTTCTGAGCACAATTGTAGCCTTAGAATATGCAAACTATATTTTATAGTGCACAAATCACAAGAACCAAAAATGCTCCTTCGTCGCATGTAAAATACATATGAGTACTCTCAGGCAGGTTGTACAAAAACGGAAACTAGCCTGTAAAATGCATATGAGTGGCGTTGAGGTTGTAAATTAAGGAAAACAAGTTGCAACGGCTTAACATATGAGCCTGTCCTACAACGAGGCTCATATTGGCGTATGTCAGAATATAATTTGTCGATATTTGACCTTCATATAAATAGCACGTATATAAAGCTTTTCATTACAAAATTGTCCTTCACACATCTTGTCGCTAAGACATTATACTGTGCATACGCATTATACGGCATGCCACTTTGCGCTCTGACTCAGAGCCATGTGGGGAAAGCATTACGTATGTGAGAGTAGTGTGTGTCATAGTGTTCCGAGAATACAGTAGGTGTGTACTGTACTATAGTGCTTCCGGAAATAGTAGGTGCCATGGTGTTTCGGGAAACATCAGCTTGCAGGTACAGTTCAACTTGAGGTGTCGCAGTTCACTTCGTTCTGTCCATTTCTTTCAAGCCACAATGTTAACATGTTATGACTATTCATTCGTTTTTTCTTTAATATGATGACCTGATGATCTTTAAGAAGGCTGCACTGTGACGCCAATATGAGCCTCGTTGTAGGACAGGCTCATATGTTAAGCCGTTGCAACTTGTTTTCCTTAATTTACAACCTCAACGCCACTCATATGCATTTTACAGGCTAGTTTCCGTTTTTGTACAACCTGCCTGAGGGTACTCATATGTATTTTACATGCGACGAAGGAGCATTTTTGGTTCTTGTTTTCCATTCTTTTACATATGTATGCGCAAAAAAGAACCAACCAACCAACCAAATTTGACCACTTTTGAAAAATTTCATTTTTGACCGAAAATCGCCTAAGTCCCCACCCCACCCCACCACAGCACTCTACAGCCACTTTGAGCATGCAGTTCTATGACAAAAGTCGCTCAGCTCGCTTAGGGCTTTCATTTGATACCGAATTTGACCACTTTTGAAAAATTTTATTTTTGACCTAAAATCACCTAAGTCCCCACCCAACCCCACCACAGCACTCTACAGCCACTTTGAGCATGCAGTTCTATGACAAAAGTTGCTCAGCTCGCTTAGGGCTTTCATTTGGAACCAAATTTGACCACGTTTGAAAAATTTCATTTTTGACCTAAAATCGCCTAAGTCCCCACCCCACCCCACCACAGCACTCTACAGCCACTTTGAGCATGCAATTCTATGACAAAAGTCGCTCAGCTCGCTTAGGGCTTTCATTTGGAACCAAATTTGACCACTTTTGAAAAATTTCATTTTTGACCACCTGACCCCTTACCGACCTGACCCCTCAGACGGTTAAGTGGAGCCAGCCCAGAAAAATGGGTGCGTTGTACAGCAAAACCGACACCGGAAATGAGCTGGGCGCACCAGAAAACCCCTATAGAGAAAGTTTTGAGAGGCCAAGTAGAGCCTAGTATGGACCTCCAGGAAACGGTTGCCGACATGACTCTCCAGACGGCAAAGTGGAACCAGCCCAGCAAGATGGATAAGTCGGACGGCAAAACGGACACCGGAAATGAGCTGGGCGCACCAGAAAACCCCTATAGAGAAAGTTTTGAGAGGCCAAGTAGAGCCTAGTATGGACCTCCAGGAAACGGTTGCCGACATGACCCTCCAGACGGCAAAGTGGAACCAGCCCAGCAACTTGGGTCAGTCGGGCAGCAAAAGTGATAGCGGGAATCGATTCTCCGTCCGCAAAAACCTTTGCACGCAAGATTTGAGCCTTCCAGGTCGCAAAATAAGCGAAAAAACTAAGTTCAAAGTTGGACCCAAAATTCACCAAATTTGGCAGGCCAGTACCCAAAAATTACGCCCCCGGCAGGAAAATCATATAGCAATTGAACGACCCTGATATGTGTCCTATTTAGCCATATAGGCAGTATTGCCCCATATATAGCCCAGTCTGACTTATTAAGGTGACATTGAAGCATACTTTTTGGCCATTTTAGCGTTTTGACCGACTTTGGCCCCCCGTCAAAAATTTTTTCAGGCTCTGGGAGGCATAAAAACTAGCCTATCGGCTTATTTTTGTTGCGTACTCCAAGAATATATATGGTTTTCATAGGCAAAAATTTTTCTATCTGTTGTTATTAAAGCTACAAAACCCCCTTACCAGACGTCAAAGCGGAGAACCGGAAAAAAACATCACTCTCGTAAGCGATTTTTGGCGCAACTTTTTAACGGAAAGTGGTACGGGGATGAAACTTCGCACACATACTAAACTCGACACGTACAATTTTTTGCGCACATAATCTGCGCAGGATCTGCGCAGGAATCTGCGCAGCTTCTGCGCAGCCTTGTTTTACACGGTCATTCGACCATTTTCACTCATATTATAGGGGTCGCTACCGCGACCCCTATGATAAGGCAGAAACGTCTGCAATCGTTTTTGGTGTAAAATTGGAAAGTTGTAATTTATGGTTATCTAACGATTTGCCTTGAAACGCTACCTATGGTCTGTTTTATTCTGACTGTACTAGGGGAAGGACAAACCTTTCTGCAGTTTGTGCCCTACAGAGCACAATTTTAAAAGCCATTTTATGACAAATAGGGCAGAGATAGTGCAAAAATAGCGCTATTTTTGGATTCTCCGTAGTCCAAAATATAATGTACAATGAATGTCAAATCAAACTACGGGGCTATAAGAGAATAACATTGGTTTGAGCAAAATCATCGATTTTGACGTCGGTAGAACTGATATTTTGGCCTCTATAACAAGGTATAGAGCTTTGAAAGCCTCCATTCTCTGCTCCAATATAACCTAATAAATCAAGAATCAGCTTAAAAAATGAACCAAGTCTATATCTTTAACCAGTCTTTTGAAAAATGCTATCAACTTTTGTCCTTCCTGAGGGACGGAAAGTCATAAAGGGTTAACAGCAATATTGTAAAAAAAGTGCATAAAATAAAATAAAAATAACTATTTTAGTCTAGTTTTATTGACTAGAACGACCACTGACACTTTCTCAAATTTCTGTGTTTTGTGAGCTAAAAACCACGATTTTTAATTGACCTTTAGGAAAACAAGCCTTTCAGAGAATTTGAAATATTGTCATGCCGTTCACAACGGGTTCGACGTTTTCTTTTCCTCTCAACCGTTTTTCTCTGTTTCCCAAGATTTACTTAATTTTGCACTAGCAGAATGTGTTACGATTTCTCTGTCACAACTGCATAAATATGGCACGTCGAAATAAAATCCCCTAAAGGTACTTACCGTGCCTGCAGGTCCATAGGAGCCAGGTGGCATAACGCCCGGCTGCATCACATAGCCACCATGCTGTCCCTGTGGTGGGGGCGGACCGCCAGGATACCCAGTCTGGGGCGGCACCGTTCCACCTCGCTGGTCTGGAGGTGGACCACCAGCAGTTTGATACTGGGTCGAGGGTGGCATATTATACTTCATTGCCTGTTGTTGCTGCTGCATATAGGCAGCTGGAGGCTGTTGGCCTTGTTGAGGCTGTTGAGGCTGAAATGAACAAATCCAAACTTGTACTTTGTTTTGCTTGTTTGCTCGATGGGCGCCACCCCTTTTTGGGTTCCCCCCAATCGACCCCCCTCCCCCCACTGTTTTGTGCTTTCCCCAACTCACCATAAGGTGCCCAGAAAATGCCAAATTTTAAGGCTCCCCCCACTTTTTTGGCCTAAAGAAAACCCAGCTAACTCATATTGTATTAATATTAATTGATTATTAGTGATTTCCGAAAATTATCACTTTCTTTGGTAAATTAGGCAAGCAACACCTAACCTGTCCATAGCCTTCCGGAACGCTGCCAGCCTGTGTTGGATAAGGACTCAATGGACGCTGCCCTTGCGGAGCTCCAGCAGAACCTGGAGCAGGCCCGCCCTGTTGTGGAGGAGGTGCCACAGGCCTGGCTCCAGCAGGGGGCGCTCCAGCATGCCCGCTGGTGGGCTGTTGATAGTACATCTGCGTCGGCGGGGCCACTCTTCCGTCATATCGTGACTGTGGCTGTGGAGGATAGCCTCCGTTGGCTCCACCAGCCCCACCAGACGGAGTTGGATAACCAGCGTGCTGTTGAGAGTAGCTGGCATACTGCGGATAACGTGGATCCGTGTTGGCGTATCTGAAAGAAACTAGTTTAAAGGTAAATTGGTAAAAAGCGAACAGTTAGGGTACCATACCCGCATTATAGATTTAGAAAACGAAAAGTTATCCAGACAAGTATGATCGTAACGCGGCCAAAGGCTTGGCGAAATCTTATCGAAAAGTCAAGAGCAAGAGCGTTAAATATAATTTAAGAAACTGCAAATGAAAACATAAAAACGGTTGTCGTTCAGTGTTTTTTGCTCAAAAAGTGCGCAATGACACACCTTTTTTCTGAAATAAGCAAAAAATTTTGGGCTTGTGCGCACGCGTGCGCGCTTTTTCTAGCGAAACGGAGAGAAAATTAGTTGCACAAAGTGCTCAAAAATTGCTCCTGGCTCTCAATTTCAAAAAATCATGGTTTTTTTGCGTCAGGAGCTGCGTCATGGCGCAATTTTTTTCATGTGACGCGAATGAAATTAGCCCTGACGCAGCTGGATTTGAAGTTCAACTAGAGGCAAAATTGTGCAAACTTGCTGGAAAAATTGTGTTTCAAACGTGATATTTCTAAAATTTTTTGCTGGGGGCTGCGCAGATTTTCTGCTGGGGGCTGTGTATTGATGGTTAAATAGTTAAACATTGGTTACACATTAAAATAATGTTTGAAATACTTATTAAATTGCTTACAAATAAATTTTATTTTTGACGCAGTGACCCCAGTTCCCAAAATAAAATTTTTCCTGACGCAGCATTGGCGCAAATCGTGAAACCAAAAAAACCCAAAAATCTCTAATTTTTCTGTGGTGCTACCCCCAGACCCCCGTCCTTACTTGCCTACTACTAGTTTATCGCTAAGATGTGACCTAACTTTTACTAAACATACTAGCATTAATATACAAGCACCCATGGCCTAACGTTTGAGCTAATCTAACTTGTACACATGCAACACGCAATGCATATTCAAATTATGAAATATATAATAACTGATTGCCAAATTTTAATTTTCGTTTGGCAGTTTTTGGAGAAATTCGCATACGTTAATATAAACTTTAAAAACAAGTTCCGTGACAGCTAGGTTTTTGTTATTATCCGTGTTTTCTCCATCCACCGACAGTTCAAAAAAACATTTAAAAATAGAGATGCTCTGGACTGAGTCCTGAAAATTATATACTGAGTTAGATGTCGAAACCGTGAATCATTTTCCGAAAACTACGTAATTTTTGATGAAATTTCAAACTAGCGTTTATTTTTGTTTTTATAAAAAGCAGTGAGGATTCTTAGCTTGAAAACAATTTAAAAATTGCCAAAAGGTTTCGTCATTTCGTTAAATTTACAGAATACAAATTTACTTCAATATAAATAAAACTTGAAGATTATCATAGTGAAATGGTTGCTATTTTTTCTAGTCCTTTGCTTCTGTCCGTCGTTGCAAAGTTAAGTGCGTTTGCAAATCCATTCAGCCATAATATAAGTTCTGGCATCTTATAAACAGAAGCCCTGAACATTGTAGAAAGGTCATGCGATTAGTGATTACTGATGAATACAAAACAGGAATATTATGCTAAATTCTAGTATTTTTCCTGATATGCGCACGTCTTAGCAAATTGCATAAAAAATTTCGGGTGCAAAAGTGTCCGAGCAAAAAACACTGTTGTCGTTTTGAAAACAAAACTTTCGCAGAGACACCAACTACATAAACAGAAACAATACCTAGGATCTTGACCTCCGGCGGGAGGGTAGCCGCTAGGGTAGCCAGACGGCTGACGAGGTGGTGGAGCTCCATAGGAACCCGGCTGACCAGGAGGTGCACCATAGGCGTAATTTGGTTGGGGTGGAGTACTGTAGGCAGGCACCTGCGGCTGCACATACTGATTTGGAGGAGCCCCTGTCGTGGGAGGAGCAGAGGCTGGCTCTGATTTCGGTGGAGGCGGCAGCTCGTTGGCTGCAGCTTCAGCTGGTGGACCAGCAGGTGGCGCGGCAGAAGTCTGATCTTGAACTGACTCTTGCGTTGGTACGCCCGCCTCACCCGCACTCGAAGTCGGAGGTGGCGCAGACGCGGCAACAGTCTGATCTGGACCCGTCACAGATGATCCACCCCCTCTATCAGAGGATGCCGGCGCCTGTGAAGATGCCGTTCCACTCGTTCCCGACTGAGCCTGAGGGGCAGCCGGGGGCTGAGGTGGGGTGGCCATCTGTGGTGGTGGATGGCTGCCTGCCTGGGCAGGATAGCTGAGATCAAACCCAGAGGGCAGTGATGGAGGCAGCTGGCCCTGCTGAGAGAGCTGCATGTGAGCCTGTTGACGGGCTCGCATTTCCGCTGCTTTCAGTTGATCCATATGAAATTGTTGACGCTCTAGAATCAGCTGCTGACGTTGGAAGGCTAGCTGAAACGAAACACACATTGTCATGTCAAAGTGACAAAGCTTTAGGTAGGTGGAAAGTAAAACGCAATGCAAACTTACGTCGCAATGACCGTCACAATTTCTGACCAAGGTACAATACCCTTAACAATTTTCTTGGGACAAGGTCCCGGACGATTGGACCTGGCCCGCACCCAGGATTTAGAAAAGGGAGGTCCAAGGCTAAATGGTCTGGGGGCCGAGAAGTTGAAGAATTTCTGCATTTTTGCCCAAAAATCGTACACTGGATGTTTATTTCTTTCAAAAAGTAAATTATCGCGTAACAAACATTACAGTGCCTTCCCTTTCTCAATTTAAATGCAACAACCGAGTTATGGAAAGAATTAATTCAAATCCCTTTATCCTTTATTACTACACAGAAGAGGGCTCCTTCTCCACATGGGTTCCTTCACACGAACTCTTCCTCTCTCCATTTTTATGCGCTCGTTTCCACTCATTAAAATGTCATTAGAATTTGCCTAATTTTAAACGGCTTTCGTCAAAAATCTCAGAAGCTTTCCATTCAACTCGTGGGAACACTTTTGGGAAGAATACTGGCCCTTTTCTTTTTTCAATTTAAATTAATAGCGCCTTTACACGAGGTTTTAGCTAAATCTTAGTGTGAAAACTAATCAAATTGCCTTAATGCCCCGAAACCTGTCGTTGCCGATTTTACTACACTGAAGTTTTGGCTGTCCACAAAATAGACTAATTGCAAACCTGTTCCCGTTCTCTATCCATCAGCTGTTCCAATTCTTCAAAATGCCTCAGCTTAATTTCCAATTTCTTCATCTGTGTTTCAACAAGCAAAGCAACCAGCGACTTGATTTTCCGCTCTTCCAATGCCGCTAGATGCTAAAATTAAATGACAACATGCGCAACCTTAATATACGCAACGCTTCTCAAACGCAAGTAAACACTTGACTGCAACTATTTTCAATTTCCAAAAAAATTGAGTCGATGAAGACCTGTATTGCTACAAACTAAGAAAACTGTAAAATAAAATAAATTAAAATTGTAAAATAAAAACATAAAATCATAAAGGAAAATGTAAGCAAACTAAAACTAACCTTAGCCTTGACGGCTGCTGCCGCTAATGCCGTTGCCGCAGCGACCTGCAGATTCTCCACATCCGAAACAGCCCCCGTCGAGCCGGCTTTTTCTGATCCAGAAGGAGTGACGCCAGACTCAGACTCCTTAGACTCAGCTTCTTCAGCAGCAGACTTTCCCGGATCCGCAGCGGCTTTAGATTCATTGCTGGATGATGGCTCCGAGCCAGAACCAGTGGCAGGCGTCGTATCCATCTTTTCGGGGGACGCTGTGGTTCCCACCTTAGTTTCACTGACGGTACCATTCGCCGATTCTGTAGACGATGCGGGAGTTGGCTCCTATAAAAATTAAACCGTTTGTGAAAATTAAATAAGACCCAAGTTAACTCTTTCTCATCGATTCTGGCCAAAATTCAAAATTATTCTTACGCAACAGTTTCAAGCGCGCTCTATTCCCCTAAACAACTGACTTGTTGGGCTAGCTAAATCATAACCGTTTACAAGGCCTGGTCTTACTAAATGCGATGGGCCCTAGAAAACTAGCAGTTTGCGCGGAATACTTCGTTGGTACTAGAAATTTCATTATCTCGAATGTAGACTTTAAAATAAAACTATACTATGCTCCCACAAAATGAACCCATCCTCTTATCACTGTGAGCCCAGCGTATTAACAGCATGGTACAGATACATTTAAATTAGGAACAGTTACAGTATATTAATTCGTAAAAACGTGTACGAACAAGTCAGTCAGCTATTTGTTCTGCGCTGGTGCATTATTAAAACGACAAAACAACAAAATAAAACTACAATCAAAAAAGCAAACTGTACCCCTGAATCTTTAGGAACAGAAGTTGATTTCCTATCGCCAGTCTCAACCGAGCCTGTAAAAGCAAAAGTCAACATCTTCTGAAAGGTCAGATCAACCAGTCAGTACAATTTTTATGTACAAAGCTATTTACAACTTCCTAAATACACGCTAAGTACACGGTCCATACAAAACTACACCAAATCCAAAAAACTAAAAAACTCCTAAGCCTACCAGACTTCTTTTCGGGCGACCCTGAAGCAGTAGTAGTAGTTGGAATGGTACTATTGCTGCTAGAATTATTCGCAGCAGTAGTTGTCACACCAGCGATACCGGAATGAGCCAGACCAAACTTGGGATCAAATTTCCCCGTCTGTGACATGGCAGCCTCCACGTTGCGCTGGTGCGCCTCCGTCAGCATGTGCGGTACCTCGTCTTTGATTTTGGCAAAGGATTCTGCAAAACATGCAGAAAAAAGTATAGGTTTTCAGAATACCTGTGAAACGCCGTTTTCGAATCTAACACCGTTAAAATTTGAACCTGCAGCTGGATTAGCAAAAACGTGACAAACGTTTGCCAAAAACTTGTCACAAGTTCATGATCCTGTGCAAATTTAATGAACGCACAAACATCTCTCATTGCTAGAGAGAGTTAGTTAGGAGGTTTCGCTACGCTGTGCCCTCCCCAGTTATACTAACCTAAGGCCGCCTTAGCCGCACTGGCAGCCACTCTCGGATCCACCAGAGATGCCAAGAACGCAACCGTAGACATGATCGGATTTCCTGCCTGAGAAAATGGAATTGGATTCAGCATCAGAGGACCTGTAATAATATACATTACCAAGAGTACATAATATATAAGACTGTGGCAGCTGGCAGGTTCTCTATTATCAGCTGCAGGTACATGCCCGGTACGCTAACGGTTGGCCAACCCCACAAACGTCTACCTAGTGACCACCCCTACAAACGTGTACCCAGTACACGTTTACATGTGTACGCTAACTCGCCGTAACTTTACGTGCTAAAGCTCGAAAACACAACGTCTGCGTGCGTCTAATTTGTGTCTGCTTCGAGCTTCAGGAACGCAAAGATAACGTTCGCATTCTTTTGAACTGAACATACACGTTTGTGGGGGTGGTCAGCCGTTAGCGTGCAGAGCAAGTACCTGCAGCTGATAATAGAGAGAACCCCATGAATTTACATATTAAGCAAACAATGGTTGCAGAAACTGGGGTAGGCCATAGAACGGTGGCCACTACAACGGCAAACGAAACCTAGGGTAGCTAAGATCTCAGGTTTCTGTATTTTTGGTACAACAACACATTAATTTTAACACCATTCCGATCATAGAAACGAAGTCAAGACTGCAGCCCTCTTAATTCGGAAAAGGAGAAGAGGTAACATACCCAGGTTTTTCTGCAAGTCCGGTTCCAAAAATGGGTCCTCAATGGGCAATTTCAAAAACTGCATAATGCACTCGTCCTGAGTTCTGGTCTCAACATGTTCGGAAATTTTGTTCCAATCATCCCGATACATTTCTAGACCTTCCAGCAGCAGAATGGTTTCCTGATCGGTCCATTCTCGGTCACTTTTCTAAAAGATAAAAACCAGAATCAAAAATAGTGCAACCAAAACAAAATTATTAGCCGCGAATGTAAGCGCGTAAAAACGTCTGCACGCGTTTGTGAGCTTGAATCAACAACGATGGGATATTAAACCACTAAAACGGAATGGTACAGTAAAGAAGTTAACGCGCGTCTTTGAGCGTCAACAACTATTAAATTATCTTAACACTGAACTTTTCAATTACCATAACACTGAACTTAGCATTGTCAAAACGTTTGTACAAAAAGCTAAGCAAAAATCATAGAACATCACTGGATGTATGAGAAGCCTCTCTCTCTGCTTTGAGTTTTAAAAAGGTACCAACCTTAGAATCCTTCGAATACTGATCAATCTTAAGCCCAAAAGCCTCCGGTTCCAACTTAAGCCCTGCCGTGGCCGCCGGAGTAGGCGCGCGAGCCGAATCCTTATCCGCCACTCCAGCCGGCGACCCATCCTCCCCAGCAGAGCGACCGGTTTCGCTTGAGGACGTAAGGGCGGGCCGGGTGCTGTCATCTCCCTCGGCGACCGGTCCGGCATTAGGTTCTGTTTTCACTGACACACTACCAGAACCGCGTGTGCTTTCATCCGTCGACTTTTTGCTTTCCTCATCCGTCGCAGAGCTCGCAGTGGCATTCGTGCTGACCGCAGCGGAACTGGTAGAGCTAGCGGCTACAGTGGGAATAGGCTAAAACATGAAAAATAGGAAGTTAGGCGAGGATGAAGACACTACTTTTGAGGAATACAAATTTTCAGAGTTCCTGTACATTGGTGAATCAATTAACAGTCAAACGCCGACAAAATAACATCTACGGAATCTATCCATATTTACCAATTTCGGAGGCTGTCTTGGCTGCAAAGGCTGGAGGCCAATCGGAGTATCCGCCAGTGTCATAAAATGCGCAGTCGTCGGAGGACCCAAGGCAGCAGGACAATTATCCGCATCTACTTGATAGTTGATCAGACCCCACTGTTCCAAAAAAGCATGAACTCTGAAAACACCCAAAAAGTAAGTTAAACGACGGAAAGCAGAGAAGACTTGAAGATGTCATGACGGGACTGGTAAAGCGTCGGAACACTGCAGCAGCCAAACAGTAAGCACAGAGACACCTCTGGTTAGCGCATTCCATAGAAATAGATTTTAAGCTTAGGGGAAATAAACGAAGTTTATCAAGCAGGATATTATTTTCGAACGAAATATCTAAAGAGACATGTCAACCTCAATATACTGAAATAGGTTCTCCTGCGTGAAGGACAGAGCACGCCTCCACTGCTACACCGATTTGAAGAATCGAAGGAAAGCTTTAACAGGTTGAAAGGAGCAACACCTAAATACCTAAGCAACGATACGGTACAGGATATACTACAGTTTCTCAACTTACCTCATTATAGAACAAACATCCCCGGCTAAATTTCGTCGGCACGCAGTACTGGAAAGATATTCTAACGGATTCAAACGATAAGTATCGATCATAAAATTACGATAGGCAACATATCTAGAAAGACAACAAAACACTTGCCTTGAAATCTTAAATAAGCTTGAAAAATACAAGAAATCAGAACAAGTAACGTGAAAACACTGATACGTGAAAACACATGGAATATAACCTGGGCTTATTCTAGGGATTTTTTCTTGGGGGGGGGCTTCTTGGGGGGGGGGGGGCCCAAAGGTCCGAGGGCAAGGAATTTTTGGGGGGGGGGCGAAAATTTTGCGAAAAATATGCTAAAAATAGCGCTATTTTTCTGGCATATACTATAAAAGTTGATTTTCATAGCAAAAATAAGCAGATTTAGTGTTGAAAAGGGCAAAAATTGAGTAAAACTCTCCGGCGAAGCCGGAAAATTTTTGAAAATTTGGCCTTCTGAGCGATTTTTTCAGGGCAAAATTTGGTACCAAAAGGGGCACCCACTTTTTTTGGGGGGGGGGCGATTTTTGGGGGGGGGGACGATTTTTGGGGGGGGGTAGGGTGTTTATTGGGGGGGGCCGCCCCCCACCCCCCACCCCCCACTAGAATAAGCCCAGATAACTTTCGATGAAACAAAACACACTGGCATATGCGAATAAAATAAAAAATAAACATCAGCATAAATCTCAACTGTAGCACAAAACGATCTAGACGTTTACTATCTTAACTATGGAAAATGCTTAAGGTAGTGGTATCCTTTTGTGCAGTGCTTTTGTGGTGATTTTTTGAAACGCTATAACTTTTGCAAATTTGGGAGTTGCAAAGAGCTTTATACATCGTTTTAAAGCTTATTATCTGTACATTCACATGAGCTTACAGAACTGGCAAAATTAGCAAAAAATAGCAGAAATTTTCTGACAACCTGACATCTAACAGGATGAATATAGACCAAAAGTTTTTGAACATCGATTTCTCAAAACTGAAGAATCGGCCAAAAGTTCTTTTTGTGCCACGATATGAAGGACATATGGGCCGAGGGACGTTTTTTGGATTTGGCTCAGCAGGTCTTAACGTTCGAGAAAATCGGCCAAATGCACAGTAACACGAAATTTCGCAACTTCTCATTGAGTTTTCTTGCTACTCAATATGCTTTAGCCCAAACCACGAAAAACGTCCCTCCGCAGAAGTGCGAATTTCGATTCTGCTGAAAATCTCCGGAATCCGTCGAGTAGTTTTTGAGAAATCGATGTTCGAAACAAAATAATCGCAGTTTTGCCAAAATGGTTTTTCGGCCAAATCTCTAGCTGTAAGCAATAAAGTCCGACTAATAGGCATTCATAAAATGTGCATTTGGACGATGTATCGATTGAGTATAACTAAGCCAATCTTGTCCTTAGCATGTGGCAGTAATTTTGAAAAAACTGATTTCCTCGAAAATGGCCATTTTTTGACCCTAAAAACAGTTTTTTGCTTATACTGACTTAACCACTGGAGATAACTCAAAGGTTGTAAGAGCAAAAATGTTCATTTTCGAGTCCTCTTTCCAGCCATGCCAATCAATCCCGTGTCTTGTCTACCTACTGGGAACTTAAGGCCAAAAACCAAAACTTTCTTATCTTTTGGCCTAAGAATACGGGACTGGTCCTAAAATGTTAAAGAGCACGGAAATAGGTTATTTCGTAAGTTTTAGCCCTTTGCGTAAAGGATTAAAGCCGTAGGAGTCAAAAATACCCGAAAGGAAACCAGCACCTTAAACCACACAAAAGCCTGCTTACACTTCAGGAGTTTTCGACTTATTTTTTCCATTGAAAAATTCAGATAATGCGCGACGTTCTATAGCATGAACCCTAAAAATATCCTACAAACGTACAACACAGGCATAAAATAAGTTAACATTTTAGGAAATTCTTTAAGAAATTTCATTGAGACATTTTGAAGGGTGTAAATAATTTCCTAAACTGTTAACTAATTTTATGTACTGTAGTAACTAACAAAACCATTATACGTGACTATTGTGTGACAATGGGTACTGCTTCACACAAAATACTCATTATTTAATCAAAGTAATTTAGTAACAGAGGAATAGTTCGGAAATTCAAAATAGCAATTCACCAGAATACAGAAAAGTGATGTATGTGTCTGTAACGTTGTAAAACTACATCTTTCCGATAAAGTTGTAAAAAATCTGTTGAACAACGCTAAGAGCAGAAACAGAAAAAAACAAGATGAACTTTTAAATTTTAACTCACTGTCCATAGTCAAACCAAGCGCTGTATGACGGAATAATGATGGTATGCACTTGGTCCGCAGCGGAATTTTCCAGACCACCGCCACCGCTAGAGTCCAAGTCCGACCCAGTGGAGCGCTGAGACGCCTGCTGTTGATCAGCAGAGGAGCCCACAGCTTGGGAGGGCAGAGCAGCACTGCTTGTGGACGTGGAGTCCAGATTCAGCAGGGAACTGGTTCGACTGGTCGGCCCACTGGGACCTCCAGTTGTGGCCCGGACGAGCTGGACCACAGGCTCAGGCGGAGGATCATCGAAATCCATCGTGGCATCGTCCTCGTCTTCCGCACGGCGTCGACTGCAAGAAAACACAATACGACACATTATTCGTGAAAAGAGTACGCTGTAGGTATGTGGCAGTGGCAGAAATTAAATAGGGGGATTATGACAGTCTACACAAAACAATTGTCTAACGTTGTGTGATGGTATTTGCAGGGCTAGGCGGGACCGAGATTTCACCGATACCGAGACTGGTCAAGTCTCGACTTTTGGGCGAGACCGAGACCGAGACTAGGTAGCAATTTTAAGCTTAAACTTAATTTCTTCCAGTTTTCGAGGCTTAGACCCAGTATTAGGGAGTTTAACACATAAACATACGGTTTCCGCACCTCGCCAGTTAATTTTCGTTACACTGATTTAAAATTTTTGCTGAAATTTGTTTTTCAAGTTTTTTCAAAAAATTTTCAGAAACTTTTGGGTCAGCGAGACCGATACCGAGGCTGGCCAAGTCTCGGCTTTTGGGCGAGACCGAGACTCCCAACCCTGGGTATGTGACAAGGTGCGACACCCTCAGTCCTGAAAGGATGAGAAGGAACGAACACAACCTATAATAATACACCCAACGATATATTGCGGAAACGAATAAGAAAGAAGAACAAGGTTATGCAACTTTCTAAAGGATGCGACGTTGATAAAGTTTTAAAAAATCAATGAAATCACAAATGCGCCAAAAAGAAAATATTTTTAGTGAAGTTCAAATCAAAACCAAAGCCCGCCTCCCAGTCATTCAAATTCCCTCCCCAATTTCTTCTCTCTAACTCAACTACCAGGAAGTTCTAAATTTTACGTTTGCGGGTATTTGACCGATATTATTCCGGCCCCACCGGACTTTGTGATCTGAATCCGTTAATTTTGGTCATACGTATATTGAATAATAGTACATTATAGCTCGTTATAGCAGCATGTACGTCTATCGACTAATTCAAACGCATTTTTGGCGACTTTGTTCCTTCAACGTTTGGGAGTCATCCTCAAATGAGACCCCTATTCGCCCAAACAATACTCATCAATAGGACTCTGGTCTATGTAAAAATGTTGGAAAACTACCTTCGTCTCGTTTTATCAGAAGGTGTAGGCGACGGAGTATGACGACGTTTCTTTGTCGTTGCTAAAGACTTTTTAACAGAAGCGCTATCACCTCCACCAGATGTCGCAGCAAAAGCACTACCACTACTGGAGCTGGAGCTTCCCAGAACAGCAGAGGCAGCATAATAACGACGCTTCTAGACAAAATACAAAAAATTTGATTAACAAACAAAATACAATTTGTTTCTGATAAAACAAATTCTACAAAAACTGAAAACGTGTTTACTAAAGCATGACATGACAGCCGCGAATACAGACTGAACTAAGTAATTGTTAGTAACGAAATTAAAAGCGGCTATAACCATCTTAATTCGTAATTATGCGCCCACGCTTGAAAAAACAAAAAACACCAAACAATCAAGGAACAACTACCGATTCAGTATCAATAAGGTAATCTTCCTCATTCATCCACTCATTGTAGGTAGCGGTATCAAGAAGCCAGGACGGACTCAATTTCCAACGACCACCAGAGGGAGCAGTTGTACCCATCGGTGGAGGTTCCAGACTGGATGCAGTCGGTAGATCACTAAACCAGGCGTCATAGCTAAAAAGCAAAAACTACTAAATAGACATGTACATATATCTTATAAGCTAGGCAAAGACTTGCGACGAAAAATAGTTGGACAGTATGGATACTTCAGAAGGCCCATTTGTCGTTGAAATTAGTTCAAATTTACTAAGTTTCATTTAGCCCGAAAAATATTGCAAAAGAGTTTTTAGACGATGTTAGATAGGTGTAGTCATACATGAATTTCGGTAAAGTGCAACTTACTACCGCAACTTACTACTGCAAACCACGCGCAGCGTGAAAATTTCAAAATTATATAGCTCTCTACTCCTGGAAAGTTTTTCAATAAACATCAAGCAAACGGAAAGGCTAAACGTGAATCGTACACAGAATTGCCAAACTACTCGTTAATAAAGTATCAATGCCATACCTTCCAGGTTTACGATACCAATGCAGAATAACGCCACTGCCATTTTTCAATACAGCACGAACACTGTCTTCTGATTCTAAAAGAAAATGGCATGGCTCACATTAGAGTGGTAGCAAACCAATGAATAAAAATTTATATAGCTAGCCCTTCTATTGTATATGCTAAGCAAAAGGGAGGAACCAAAAATGTGAATACAAGAACCACCAACACAGATTATGATGTATCTCATCTAAAACCAATCAAAGGCTAATGAAGGCAATAATATATTACCAACAGCGTCACCAACATAAGCAAGCAACGCCAACCTTCTTTTGCGGCAGCAGAAGCCTTATAAATAACATGAGTGGACGCGGCTTCAGTTTCTGCTAGAGCACCTCCCTTTGCTTCCACAATGGTTCGGAGGAGATCCGCCTGTTCCACATCTGACTTCAAGTAGATCTGTGGCTGCTTCCAGGTGCCCTCAAAACGCAGGAAATCCGAAACAGAACGCAAGATTCCCGCATTTTCTGGACGTTTAGCGTCATTCTCAAAGTCAAATTTTCGCAATGCTGAGAATTCGGTGTTGTTTTTCCAGGTATGCAGCGTCTCCTAACGTCGGCTTTTGACTGTGTTTTATTTTTGCGAAGTTCATTCATGCAGTTATTGCGAAGATTTTAAGAAGTTTTTAGCGAACTTGTTTATTTTTGTCAGCTCTCATTAAATATTTTTTATATTATGTATCATAATGCGCTTACGTAGTGTTAAATTGCAGGCGAAAATTTGACTTTGAGAATGACGCTAAACGTCCAGAAAATGCGGGAATCTTGCGTTCTGTTTCGGATTTCCTGCGTTTTGAGGGCACCTGGAAGCAGCCACAGATCTACTTGAAGTCAGATGTGGAACAGGCGGATCTCCTCCGAACCATTGTGGAAGCAAAGGGAGACACTCCTAGCAGAAACTGAAGCCGCGTCCACTCATATATTATTTATAAAGGCTTCTGCTGCCACAAAAGAAGTTGGCGTTGCTTGCTTATGTTGGTGACTCAGTTGGTAATATATTATTGCCTTCATTAGCCTACGATTGGTTTTAGATGAGATACATCATAATCTGTGTTGGTGGTTCCTGTATTCACATTTTTGGATTCACTCCCTTTGCTTGGCATATACAATAGAAGGGCTAGCTATATAAATTTTTATTCATTGGTTTGCTACCACTCCAATGTGAGCCATGCCATTTTCTTTTAGAATCAGAAGACAGTGTTCGTGCTGTATTGAAAAATGGCAGCTGGCGTTATTCTGCATTGGTATCGTAAACCTGGAAGGTATGGCATTGACACTTTGTTAACGAGTAGTTTGGACACAATTCTGTGTACGATTCACGTTTAGCCTTTCCGGTAGCTTGATGTTTATTGAAAAACTTTCCAGGAGTAGAAGAGCTATATAATTTTGAAATTTTCACGCTGCGCGTGATTTCCAGTAGTAAGTTGCGGTAGTAAGTTGCGCTTTCTGAAATTCGTAGCTACACCTATCTAACATCGTCTAAAAACTTTGCAATATTTTTCGAGAGACCGTGAAACTTAGTAAATTTTGAACTGAATACGGCGACAAATCAAATTTCTGAAGCTGTCCATACTGTCCAACTATTTTTCGTCGCGGGAGTCTTAGCCTAGCTAAAAAAAAAATGTACATGTCTATTTAGTAGTTTTTGCTTTTCTAGCTATGACATACTGAGGAAGGTCTACCGACTGCATCCGAATCTGGAACCTCCGCCCGGTGGTTTACTGCACCTCTGCTGATCGTTGGGAGGTGAGTCACTCACAGATAGCTCGAAACCGCCACCTACAGTAATTGAATGAATGAGGATGATTACCTTATTGATACTGAATCGGTAATTTTCCGCCAGATTTAGCTAGTGTTTTCTGCATTTTTCAAGCGTGGGGCGCATGGGGAAGGGATTACCAAGATGGTTATAAACCGCTTTTTAATTTTCGTTACCAACAGTACTTGGATTCCGGTCTATGATCCGCATTTTGTCGTAATGCGTAAACGGGGTAAACGCGTTTTCACGGTTTTTGTAGAATTTGTTTTGTCAGAAACAAATTGCTATTTTGTTTGTTAATCAAATTTTTGGCTTTTGTCGAAACGCGTGTATGCTGCCTGCTGCTGTTCTAGAAACTCCGCTCCGGTAGTGGTAGTGCTTTGCTGCGACATCTGTTGGAGGTGATAGCGCTTCTGTTAAAAAGTCTTTAGCAACGACAAAGAAACGTCGTCATACTCCGTCGCCCACTACGCCTTCTGATAAAACGAGACGAAAATAGTTTTCCAACATTTTTACATAGACCAGAGTATAATTGATGAGTATTGTTTGGAGCGAAATAAGTGCACACATTTGAGAATGACTCCCAAACGTTGAAGGAACAAAGTCGCCAAAAATGCGTTTGAATTAGTCGATAGACGTACATGCTGCTATAACGAGCTATAATAGCTGCTATTATTCAATACTGCGGCAAAACCAAAATTAACGAGATTTCAGATCACAAAAGTCGGTGGGGACCAAAAATTATCGGTCAAATTACCCGCAAACGTAAAATTTAGAACTTCCCTATTAGTTGTGTTAGAGAGAAGAATGTTGAAGAGGGAATGAAAACTGGAATATGAGGCAAAGGATAGACTTGAGGTCGAAATTCATTATTTTCTTTTTGGCGCTCCCGCGATTTCATTGATTTTTAAAAAAACTTTATCAGCGTCGCATCCTTTAGGAAAAAGCGAATCCTTATGTTCTTTCTTTTCTTATTCGTTTCCGCAGATAGGGGGGGGTATCGTTTTTGGAGGATTTCGTGAAATCTCATCCTTTCAGAGACTGAAGGAATGTCGCACGCTAGTCACATCACCCGAAGTTGGAGTCTCGGTCTCGCCCAAAAGCTCAGTCTACTCCGGCCTCAATGTCGGTCTCGCTGACACAAAAGAAACTGCAAAATATTTTTTAAAAAAACAAAGAAAAACAAATTTCAGCAAAAATTTTAAATCAATGTAACGAAAAATTAACTGGCGAGGTGTAGGAAACCGTATGTTTATGTGTTAAAACTCCCTAATGCTGGGTCTAAGCCCCGAAATCTGGAGGAGGGTGGGATTTGGGAAGCCAAAATTGCTGCCTAGTCTCGGTCTCGGTCTCGCCTCGGACAACGAGACGTATCTTTGTTGTCGGTGAAATCTCGGTCCCGCCCTAGCCCTGCAAATACCATCGCACAACAGTCAGACAATTGTTTTGTGTAGACTGTCATAATCCCCCTATTTGAATTTCTTTTTCCTCTATATGCCTACAGCGTACTCTTTTGCAAGAGTATTGATGAAGCCATTATGTTTTCTTGCAGTCGACGCCGTGCTGTAGAGACGGGGACTCTTCCACGGTGGACTCCTCGCGTTTAATTGCCTGAGCCTGTGGTATCGCTCGTCGGGGCTGCTGCTGAGATGCCTCAGTGGCAATCCCGTCGAACCAGTTCCCTGCTGAATCTGGACTCCACGTCAACAAGCTTTGGTTCTTCAACATGCTGCTGCTTGCAAGATCTGTGTTGCTGATCGAGCAGCGGAGGCGTCTCAACGCTCACTGGGTCGGACTTGGACTTTAACGGTGGCGTTTTTGAAATTTTGATGCGGATTTAATTCGCCTGCCACAGTCATTCCGTCGCTGCAACGCTAGGTTTGACTTATGGAAAACGGTGAGTTAAAATTTAAAAGTTCATCTTGTTTTTTTCATTTCTACTTCTTAGCGTTGACTGAAAACGGAATTTTTTGCAACCTTATCGGAATGATGTAGTTTTACGGGCGTTATTCAGAAATTTTCTTCGCATCACTTTTCTGTGTTCTGGTGAATTGCTATTTTGAATTTCCAAACCATTTCCTCACTTACTGAAATTACTCCGACCAAATAATGAGTATTTTGTGTGAAGCGGTGCGATTGTCACACAATAGTCACATATATTGGTTTTTTGTATTTACTACATTTTATAAAATTAGTTAACGGTTTAGAAATTATTTACACCCTTCAAAATGTCTCAATGAAATTTCTTAAAGAATTTCCTAAAACTCCAACTTATTTTATAAATTTCTTAACCCATAGAAGAATATTTTTAAGGGTTCATGCTATGATAACGTCGCACGATATCCTAAACTCCCCGCTGCAGCTAGTCACGAAAACTTCCTGACAAGTAGGCAGGCACCAGTGAGGCCAAGGTATACGGTTTCGCCAACGAGTACTTTTGACTCCTCTGCAAAAGGCACGGACTCAAAGGGCTAAAAACTTACGAGGTAACCCCTGACACCATGCTCTTTAACATTTGAGGACCAGTCCCATGACTAACTCAGGCCAAAAGATAAGAAAGTTTTGAGTTTTTGACAAAAGTTCCCGAGTAGGTGGGCAAGACACAGAATTGATTGGCATATATGGAAGAGGACTTCGAAAATGAAACATTTTTGCTCTTGCAACCTTTGAGTTGGCCAAAGTGAGGTTAAATCGGTAAAATCAAAAAACTGTTTTTGGGGGTCGAAAAATAATACATTTTCCGGGAAATCAGTTTTTTCAAAATTTGTGCCACATGCTAAGGACAAGATTAACTTGAATTATACTCAATCATTAGGGGGGGAAAATGCACACCAGATGAAAAACTCAAAGTCGGACTTTATTTCTTACGGATAAAGATTTGTACAAAAAACCATTTCTTTTTAAAGGCTGCGATTATTTTGTTTCAAGTATCGATTTCTCAAAAAATGAAAGACGGCAATTCCAGAGATTTTTCGGCAGAATCGGGAATTCGCACTTCTGGGAGGGACGTTTTCGTGGTTTGGACTGAAAAAGGGAAAAAAAAAACTCAATGAGAAGTTGCGAAATTTCGTGTTACTGTGCATTTGTAGATTTTCTCGAACGTTAAGACCTGCTGAGTTGAATCAAAAAACGTCCCTCGGCCCATATGTCCTTCATATCGTGGCACAAAAAGAACTTTTGGCCGATTCTTCAGTTTTGAGAAATCGATGTTCAAAAACTTTTGGTCTATATTCATCCTGTTAGATGTCGGAGATTGTCAGAAAATTTCTGCTATTTTTTTGCTAATTTTTGCCAGTTCTGTAAGCTCATGTGGATATGCAGATAATAAACTTTAAAACGATATTATGAAGCTCTTTGCAACTCCCAAAATTTGCAAAAGTTATAGCGTTTCAAAAAATCTCCACAAAAATCACTGCACAAAAGGATACCGCTACGCCCAAACAATTTCCATGGTTAAGATAGTAAACGTCTAGATCGTTTTGTGCTACAGTTGAGATTTAATACTTTGATGTTTATTTTTATTTTATTCGCATATGTAATTGTGTTTTGTTTCGCCGAAAGTTATCTGGGCTTATTCTCCCCCCCTGGTGGGGGTGGGGAAAAAAACCCCATAAACACCCTTCCCCCCCCCAAAAATCCCCCCCCCCCCCCCCCAAAAATCGCCCCCCCCAAAAAAGATGGGTGCCCCCTTTTGGTACCAAATTTTTGCCCTGAAAAATCGCTCAGAGAAAGCCAAATTTTCAAAAAATTTTCCGGCTTCGCCGAGTTTCTCAATTTTTGCCCTTTTCAAAACTAAATCTGCTTATTTTTGCTATGAAAATCAACTTTTATAGTATTTGCCTTAAAATTAGCGCTATTTTTAGCATATTTTTCTAAAAATTTTCGCCCCCCCCCCAAAAATTCCTTGCCCCTCGGACCTTTGGGGCCCCCCCCCAATAAGCCCCCCCCCCCAAGAAAAAATCCCTAGAATAAGCCCAGGTTATATTCCATGTGTTTTCACGTATCAGTGTTTTCACGTTACTTGTTCTGATTTCTTGTATTTTTCAAGCTTATTTAAGATTTCAAGGCAAGTGTTTTTGTTGTCTTTCTAGATATGTTGCCTATCGTAATTTTATGATCGATACTTATCGTTTGAATCCGTTGGAATATCTTTCCAGTACTGCGTGCCGACGAAATTTAGCCGGGGATGTTAGTTCTATAATGAGGTAGTTGAGAAACTGTAGTATATAAAGTACCGTATCGTTACTTGGGTATTTAGGTGTTGCTCCTTTCAACCTGTTAAAGCTTTCCTTCGATTCGCTGAAATCGGTGTGGCAGTGGACAGCGTGCTCAGTATTTTACGCAGGAGAACCTATTTCCAGTATATTGAGGTTGACATGTCTCTTTGAATGTTTCGTTCGAAATAATATCCTGCTTGATAAACTGGGCTTATTTCCCCCTAAACTTAAAATCTATTTCTATGGAATGCGCTAACCAGAGGTGTCTCTGTGCTTACTGTTTGGCTGCTGCAGTGTTCCGACGCTTTGCAATTCCCGTCAAGACATCTTCAAGTCTTCTCTGCTTTCCGTCGTTTAACTTACTTTTTGGGTGTTTTCAGAGTTCATGCTTTTTTGGAGACAGTGGGGTCAGATCAACTATCAAGTAGATGCGGATAATTGTCCTGCTGCCTTGGGTCCTCCGACGACTGCGCATTTTATGACACTGGCGGATACTCCGATTGACTCCAGCCTTTGCAGCCAAGACAGCCTCGAAATTGGTAAATATGGATAGATTCCGTAGATATTATTTTGTCGGCGTTTGACTGTTAATTGATTCACCAATGTACAGGAACTCTGAAAATTTGTATTCCTCAAAAGTAGTGTCTTCATCCTCGCCTAACCCTGTTTTTCATGTTTTAGCCTATTCCCACTGTAGCCGCTAGCTCTGCAGTTCCGCTGCGGTCGCTTCGAATGCCACTGCGAGCTCTGCGACGGGGTAGGGAAAGCAAAAAATCGACGGATGAAAGCACACGCGGTTCTGGTAGTGTGTCAGTGAAAACAGAACCTAATGCCGGACCAGTCGCCGAGGGAGATGACAGCACCCGGCCCGCCCTTACGTCCTCAAGCGAAACCGGTCGCTCTGCTGGGGAGGATGGGTCGCCGGCTGGGGTGGCGGATAAGGATTCGGCTCGCGCGCCTACTCCGGCGGCCACGGCGGGGCTTAAGTTGGAACCGGAGGCTTTCGGGCTTAAGATTGATCAGTATTCGAAGGATTCTAAGATTGGTACCTTTTTAAAACTCAAAGCAGAGAGAGAGCTTCTCATACATCCGGTGATGTTCTATGATTTTTGCTTAGCTTTTTTGTACAAACGTTTTGACAATGCTAAGTTCAGTGTTATAGTAATTGAAAAGTTCAGTGTTAAGATAATTTAATGGTCGTTGACGCTCAAAAGACGCGCGTTAACTTCTTTGCAACACCATTCCGTTTTAGTGGTTTAATATCCCATCCATTGTTAGTTCAAGCTCACAAACGCGTGTGCGGACATTTTTACGCGCCCATTCGCGGCTAATAATTTTATGTTTTGCACTATTTTGATTCTAGTTTTTATCTTTTTGAAAAGTGACCGAGGAATGGACCGATCGGAAACCATTCTGCTGCTGGAAGGTCTGAAATGTATCAGGATGATTGGGACAAAATTTCCGAACATGTTGAGACCAGAACTCAGGACGAGTGCATTATGCAGTTTTTGAAATTTTACCATTGAGACCCATTTTTGGAACCGGACTTGCAGAAAAACCTGGGTATGTTACCTCTTCTCCTTTTCCGAATTAGAAAGGCTGCGAGTCTTGACTTCGTTTCTATGATCGGAATGGTGTTAAAATTAATGTGTTGTTATGCCAAAAATACAGAAACCTGAGATCTTAGCTACCCTAGGTTTCGTTTGCCGTTATAGTAGTCACCGTTCTTTGGCCTACCCCGGTTTCTGCAACCATTGTTTGCTTAATATGTAAATTCATGGGGTTCTCTCTATTATCAGCTGCAGGTACTTGCTCTGCACGCTAACGGCTGACCACCCCCCACAAACGTGTATGTTCAGTTCAAAAAGAATGCAGACGTTATCTTTGCGTTCCTGAAGCTCGAAGCAGACACAAATTAGACGCACGCAGACGTTGTGTTTTCGAGCTTTAGCACGTAAAGTTACGGCGAGTTAGCGTACACATGTAAACGTGTACTGGGTACACCGTTTGTAGGGGTGGTCACTGGGTAGACGTTAGTGGGTTGTGGAGCCGTTAGCGTACCGGGCATGTACCTGCGGCTGATAATGGGGGGCCTGCCAAACGCCACAGTCTTGCTTATGTGCTATGTTCTCTTGGTAATGTATATTCCCAGTACGAGTCCTCTAGTGCTGAATCCAATTCCATTTTCTCCAGGCGGGAAATCCGATCATGTCTACGGTTGCGGAACAACCCGCATCTCTGGTGGATCCGAGGTAGCTGCCAGTGCGGCTAAGGCGGCATGAGTTAGTATAACTGGGGAGGGCCCAGCGTAGCGAAGACATACAGCTAACTCTCTCTAGCAATGAGAGATGTTTGTGCGTTCATTAAATTTGCACAGGATCAGAACATGCAACAGAGTTTTTGGCAAACGTTTGTCACGTTTTTGCTAATCCAGCTGCAGGTTCAAATTTTAACAGTGTTAGATTCGAAAACGGCCATTTCACAGGTATTCTGAAAACCTATACTTTTTTCTGCATGTTTTAAAGACTCCCTTGCTAAAATGAAAAACTTGGTACAGCACATGCTGACGAAGGCGCACCAGCGCAACGTGGAGGCTGCCATGTCACAGACGGGGAAATTTGATCCCAAGTTTGGTCTGGCTCATTTCCGGTATCGCTGGTGCGTGAATTACTGCTGCGAATAATTCTAGCAGCAATAGTACCATTTTCAACTACTACTGCTGCTTCAAAATTCCTTGAAAAGAAGTCTGGTAGGCTTAGGAGTTTTTCAGTTTTCTGGATTTTGGTGTAGTTTTGTATGGACCGTGTAAATGGCGTGTATTTAGGAAGTTGTAAATAGCTTTGTACATAAAAATTGTACTGACTGGTTGGTCTGGCCTTTCAGAAGATGTTGACTTTTTGCTTTTACAGGCTCGGTTGGGACATTACAGCGATAGGAAATCAACTTCTGTTCCTAAAGATTCAGGGGTACAGTTTGCTTTTTTGATTGTAGTTTTATTTTGTTGTTTTGTCGTTTTAATAATGCACCAGCGCAGAACAAATAGCTGACTGACTTGTTCGTACACATTTTTTTACGAATTAATATGCTGTAACTGTTCCTAATTTAAATGTATCACTACCCATGCTGTTAATACGCTGGGCTCACAGTGATAAGAGGATGAGTTCATTTAGTGGGAGCATAGTATAGTTTTATTTTAAAGTCTACATTCGAGATAATGAAATTTCTAGTACCAGCGAAGTATTCCTTTCAAACTGCTAGTTTTCTAGGAGCCACATCGCATTTAGTAAGACCAGGCCTTGTAAACGGGATTTTGTAGTTTAGCTAGCCCAACAAGTCAGTTGTTTAGGGAAATAGAGCGCGCTTGAAACTGTTGCGCTAGAATAATTTTGAATTTTAGCCAGAATCGATGAGAAAGAGTTAACTTGGGTCTTATTTAATTTTCACAAACGGTTTAATTTTTATGGGAGCCGAACTCCCGCATCGTCTACAGAATCAGCGAATAGTACCGTCGATGAAACTAAGGTGGGAACCACAGCGTCCCCCGAAGATGGATGCGACGCCTGCCGCTGGTTTCTGGCTCGGAGCCATCATCCAGCAATGAATCCCTAAAAACCGCTGCGGATCCGAAGGAATCTGCTGCTGAAGAAGCTGAGTCTAAGGAGTCTGAGTCTGGCGTCACTCCTTCTGGATCAGAGAAAAGCCGGCTCGACGGGGGCTGTTTCGGATGTGGAGAATCTGCAGGTCGCTGCGGCAACGGCATTGGCGGCAGCAGCCATCAAGGAAGCTAAGGTTAGTTTGAATTTCCTTACATTTTCCTTTATGATTTTATGTTTTATTTTTACAATTTTAATTTATTTTATTTTACAGTTTTCTTAGTTTGTAGCAATACAAGGTCTTCATCGACTCAATTTTGATGAAAATGGTGCAGTCAAGTGTTTGCTTGCGTTTTGACGTGCATGTGGGTGCGCATGTTGTCATTTAATTTTAGCATCTAGCGGCATTGGAAGAGCGGAAAATCAAGTCGCTGGTTACTTTGCTTGTTGAAACACAGATGAGAAATTGGAAATTAAGCTGAGGCATTTTGAAGAATTGGAACGGCTGATGGATAGAGAACAGGAACAGGTTTGCAATTAGTCTATTTTGTGGACAGCCAAAACTTCAGTGTAGTAAAATCGGCAACGACAGGTTTCGGGGCATTAAAGGCAATTTGATTAGTTTTCACACTAAGATTTGGCTAAAACCTCGTGTAAAGGCGCTATTAATTTAAATTGAAAAAAGAAAAGGGCCAGTATTCTTCCGAAAAGTGTTCCCAGGAGTTGGAATGGAAAGCTTCTGAGATTTTTGACGAAAGCCGTTTAAAATTAGAGCAAATTCTAATGACATTTTAATGAGTGGAAACGAGCGCATAAAAATGGAGAGAGGAAGAGTTCGTGTGAGAAGGAACCCATGTGGAGAAAGGGCCCTCTTCTGTGTAGTAATAAAGGATAAAGGGATTTGAATTAATTCTTTCCATAACTCGGTTATTTGCATTTAAATTGAGAAAGGAAGGCACTGTAATGTTTATTACGCGATAATTTACTTTTGGAAAAGAGTAAACATCCAGTGTACCGATTTTTAGGCAAAAATGCGAAATTCTTCGGCTTCTCGGCCCCCAGACCATTTAGCCTTGGACCTCCCTTTTCTAAATCCTGGGTGCGGGCCAGGTCCAATCGTCCGGGACCTTGTCCCAAGAAAATTATTAAAGTATTGTGCACCTTGGTCAGAAATTGTGACGGTCATTGCGACGTAAGTTTGCGACCGCGTTTTACTTTCCACCTACCTAAAGCTTTGTCACTTTGACATGACAATGTGTGTTTCGTTTCAGCTAGCCTTCCAACGTCAGCAGCTGATTCTGACGTCAACAGTTGACTATGGATCGGCACGAGAAGCCGGCGGAAATGCCCGAGCCCGTCAACAGGCTCACATGCAGCTCTCTCAGCAGGAGACCCAGCTACTCCATCACTGCCCTCTGGGTTTGATCTCAGCTATCCTGCCCAGGCAGGCAGCCCATCCACCTACCACAGATGGCCACCCCACCTCAGCCCCCGGCTGCCCCTCAGGCTCAGTCGGGAACGAGTGGAACGGCATCTTCTCAGGCGCCGGGCATCCCCCCCCTCTGATAGAGGGTGGATCATCTGTGACGGGTCCAGATCAGACTGTTGCCGCGTCCTGCGCCACCTCCGACTTCGAGTGCGGGTGAGGCGGGTGTGCTCAACGCAAGAGTCAGTTCAAGATCAGACTTCTGCCGCGCCACCTGCTGGTCCACCAGCTGAAGCTGCAGCCAACGAGCTGCCGCCTCCACCGAAATCAGAGCCAGCCTCTGCACTCCTCCCACGACAGGGGCTCCCTCCAAATCCGTATGGTGCAGCCGCAGGTGCCTGCCTACAGTACTCCACCCCAGCCAAATTACGCCTATGGTGCACCTCCTGGTCAGCCAGGTTCCTATGGAGCTCCACCACCATCCGTCAGCCGTCTGGCTACCCTAGCGGCTACCCTCCCGCCGGAGGTCAAGATCCTAGGTATTGTTTCTGTTTATGTAGTTGGTGTCTCTGCGAAAGTTTTGTTTTCAAAACGACAACAGTGTTTTTTGCTCGGACACTTTTGCACCCGAAATTTTTTATGCAATTTGCTAAGACGTGCGCATATCAGGAAAAATACTAGAATTTAGCATAATATTCCTGTTTTGTATTCATCAGTAATCACTAATCGCATGACCTTTCTACAATGTTCAGGGCTTCTGTTTATAAGATGCCAGAACTTATATTATGGCTGAATGGATTTGCAAACGCACTTAACTTTGCAACGACGGACAGAAGCAAAGGACTAGAAAAAATAGCAACCTTTTCACTATGATAATCTTCAAGTTTTATTTATATTGAAGTAAATTTGTATTCTATGAATTTAACGAAATGACGAAACCTTTGGCAATTTTTAAATTGTTTTCGAAGCTAAGAATCCTCACAGCTTTTTATAAAAACAAAAATAAACGCTAGTTTGAAATTTCATCGAAAATTACGTAGTTTTCGGAAAATGATTCACGGTTTCGACATCTAGCTCAGTATATAATTTTCAGGACTCAGTCCAGAGCATCTCTATTTTTAAATGTTTTTTTGAACTGTCGGTGGATGGAGAAAACACGGATAATAACAAAAACCTAGCTGTCACGGAACTTGTTTTTAAAGTTTATATTAACGTATGCGAATTTCTCCAAAAAAGCCGACGAAAATTAAAATTTGGCAATCAGTTATTATATATTTCGCAATTTGAATATGCATTGCGTGTTGCATGTGTACAAGTTAGATTAGCTCAAACGTTAGGCCATGGGTGCTTGTATATTAATGCTAGTATGTTTAGTAAAAGTTAGGTCACATCTTAGCGATAAACTAGTAGTAGGCAAGTAAGGACGGGGGTCTGGGGGTAGCACCACTGAAAAATTAGAGATTTTGGGTTTTTTTGGTTTCACGATTTGCGCCAATGCTGCGTCAGGAAAAATTTTATTTTGGGAACTGGGGTCCTGCATCAAAAATAAAATTTATTTATAAGCAATTTAATAAGTATTTCAAACATTATTTTAATGTATGACAATGTTTAACTATTTAACCATCAATACACAGCCCCCAGCGGAAAATCTGCAGCCCCAACAAAAAATTTTAGAAATATCACGTTTTGAGCAGTTTTGTAAGTTTGCAATTTTGCACTCTATTTGAACTTCAAATCCAGCTGCGTCGGGGCTAATTTCATTCGCGTCATGAAAAAAATTGCCATGACGCAGCTCCTGGCCTCAAAAAACCATGATTTTTTGAAATTGAGTGGAGCAATTTTTGCGGGCACTTTGCCAACTAATTTTCTCTCCGTTTCGCTAGAAAAAGCGCTTACGCGTGCCTGCAAGCCCAAAATTTTTGCTTATTTTGAAAAAGATTATTATCATTGCACACTTTTTGGGCAAAAAACACTGAACGACAACCGTTTTTATGTTTTCATTTGCAGTTTCTTAAATTATATTTAACGCTCTTGCTCTTGACTTTTCGATGAGATTCTCCTTAAAGCCTTTGGCCGCTTCCGTTACGATCATACTTGTCACGGATAACTTTTCGTTTTCTAAATCTATAATGCAGGTATAGTACCCCTAACTGTTCGCTTTTTACCAATTTACACTTTAAGAGCTAGTTTCTTTCAGATACGCCAACACGGATCCACGTTATCCGCAGTATGCCAGCTACTCTCAACAGCACGCTGGTTATCCAACTCCGTCTGGTGGGGCTGGTGGAGCCAACGGAGGCTATCCTCCACAGCCACAGTCACGATATGACGGAAGAGTGGCCCCGCCGACGCAGATGTACTATCAACAGCCCACCAGCGGGCATGCTGGAGCGCCCCCTGCTGGAGCCAGGCCTGTGGCACCTCCTCCACAACAGGGCGGGCCTGCTCCAGGTTCTGCTGGAGCTCCGCAAGGGCAGCGTCCATTGAGTCCTTATCCAACACAGGCTGGCAGCGTTCCGGAAGGCTATGGACAGGTTAGGTGTTGCTTGCCTAATTTACCGAAAGTGATAATTTTCGGAAATCACTAATAATCAATTAATATTAATACAATATGAGTTAGCTGGGTTTTCTTTAGGCCAAAAAGTGGGGGAGCCTTAAAATTTGGCATTTTCTGGGCACCTTATGGTGAGTTGGGGAAAGCACAAAACAGTGGGGGAGGGGGTCGATTGGGGGGAACCCAAAAGGGGTGGCGCCCATCGAGCAAACAAGCAAAACAAAGTACAAGTTTGGATTTGTTCATTTCAGCCTCAACAGCCTCAACAAGGCCAACAGCCTCCAGCTGCCTATATGCAGCAGCAACAACAGGCAATGAAGTATAATATGCCACCCTCGACCCAGTATCAAACTGCTGGTGGTCCACCTCCAGACCAGCGAGGTGGAACGGTGCCGCCCCAGACTGGGTATCCTGGCGGTCCGCCCCCACCACAGGGACAGCATGGTGGCTATGTGATGCAGCCGGGCGTTATGCCACCTGGTTCTATGGACCTGCAGGCACAGTAAGTACCTTTAGGGGATTTTATTTCGACGTGCCATATTTATGCAGTTGTGACAGAGAAATCGTAACACATTCTGCTAGTGCAAAATTAAGTAAATCTTGGGAAACAGAGAAAACGGTTGAGAGGAAAAGAAAACGTCGAACCCGTTGTGAACGGCATGACAATATTTCAAATTCTCTGAAAGGCTTGTTTTCCTAAAGGTCAATTAAAAATCGTGGTTTTTAGCTCACAAAACACAGAAATTTGAGAAAAAAAGTGTCAGTGGTCGTTCTAGTCAATAAAACTAGACTAAAATAGTTATTTTTATTTTATTTTATGCACTTTTTACAATATTGCTGTTAACCCTTTATGACTTTCCGTCCCTCAGGAAGGACAAAAGTTGATAGCATTTTCAAAAGACTGGTTAAAGATATGAGCTTGGTTCATTTTTTAAGCTGATTCTTGATTTATTAGGTTATATTGGAGCAGAGAATGGAGGCTTTCAAAGCTCTATACCTTGTTATAGAGGCCAAAATATCAGTTCTACCGACGTCAAAATCGATGATTTTGCTCAAACCAATGTTATTCTCTTATAGCCCCGTAGTTTGATTTGACATTCATTGTACATTATATTTTGGACTACGGAGAATCCAAAAATAGCGCTATTTTTGCACTATCTCTGCCCTATTTGTCATAAAATGGCTTTTAAAATTGTGCTCTGTAGGGCACAAACTGCAGAAAGGTTTGTCCTTCCCCTAGTACAGTCAGAATAAAACAGACCATAGGTAGCGTTTCAAGGCAAATCGTTAGATAACCATAAATTACAACTTTCCAATTTTACACCAAAAACGATTGCAGACGTTTCTGCCTTATCATAGGGGTCGCGGTAGCGACCCGCTATAATATGAGTGAAAATGGTCGAATGACCGTGTAAAACAAGGCTGCGCAGAAGCTGCGCAGATTCCTGCGC